>SCLH01000152.1:93698-119990 GCA_004367855.1 Oikopleura vanhoeffeni
AAAAACTACAAAATTTCGGACTGAATCCGATGATTTTATTGTTTGAAGCATCGGATGAGAAATTTAATTTGAGTCTCAACGCCACTTAAAACTAAGACGGTAAATGCTTAGTTCGAGTGTTCCGAATTTTATCCCTAATTTTCAAAAATACAGGGTGTAAGGTTTTTCCCTTCTTTTTTCCAAATTGGATTCATTTGATTTCCGCCGTTTTGATTGGTTGAATCAGAGAAAGGCGTAACTAAGTTATATTATAATTATTTCACATTTATTACATTTATGTTCAAAACAGTTGCATATATATGTACAATTGAAACAAACAAGCTTGAAGTGTTATATTTTGTACAGAAATAAATATTCGTTTTTCCCAATACCATCATTTTTCTCATTTTGATGAAAGTTGGCCTTCAGCAGACAGCTAAATTCAATTGATATACTTTACCTGAGGCTTTCATCATGTTTTCATGTGACAATTATTTTCAAAAATGGTCTGAGTGATGACAAATAAGGCATACAAACCTTTAAAACTGCATGTCTTTTGTGTCGGAAGTTGTAAAATTTAGCGGTTTCCTATTTGTATATCTATGATCACGAAATTTTGGCTCAATTCAGTATATTTGCCTTTAAAATATTATTGCCTTTAATATATTCGCCTTTAATAAAGCTTATAAACTAATTTTTATTAGTTTTCTTGTAAACGCTTCTTATTTTCGTATACATCGATTTTCTAGATCAAATTCTTAAATTTTGACCAACATAGGCTATGTTACATAGCGCTAAATCTCCAGCATCGTATTCTTTCGAAATGATATTTTTATGATTTGGAAAAATGAAAAAATGCAGATTCATCGGGTTTATAAAATCGGTATCATAAACGATTGATAAATTTTTATCACATGTAGCGCAAAAATGTGTGAGCCAAAATTAAAAAATATAAAATAAGATTATGGTCACCTAGCGCCCTCTATGCGAAAATTCTAAATTTTTATATCGAAAATTCATACACAAAAAATGAAATCGTTTACGAAAATAATAAAATTCGTTCATAGATAAACGCTGTTAAAAATTTTAAGGTTCCATTTCCTTTTTTCGGAGCCATTTTCTAAAACACGTTAAATGTCCCAATCTATGACCCCTAACGTAAAATATAACACTTTTTACTTACATTACCTTTAATTAACTCAAAAATTCCACGGTTCTGTACGAAAAAACATGTGACATATCATAGGATCCCAATTTTAAGGACAAAAGTTTTTAGAAAATAATATTACATCAGTTGAATGATGATTGTTCACACTGATTATCAGAGGTGACATCTCCATCACAACAATTAAAATTCTTGATAGCGTTCAAATTGTAGGGATGTCTATTAGGGTATTCTCCACAACAATCCATTTGGCTTTTTATACCTCCATTATTCTCGATAGATCTTATTTGACAATCGTTTTGGGAGTCAAACCCATTGAAAGCATGCGAGAAAGGATCATAAAAGTCGATTACAGACGCAAATTCCAGAACTGTATGTTTGTCACATTCGCAAATAGCACTTTTACATGTATTTGGGGTATCTAGACAAGTAACTTCATTCGTCAGTGGATCAATATCGAACTAAAATTATTGAATATAGAAGGAATTTGATTTAATGAGATACTGGTTAGACTGTCCGTGGTCGCGCAAATTTTTGTTTCGTTTTTGAATAGTGGAGTGACTTCAAAATCAAAACTGCTTGAAAAGTGGAACTCTGAAAAATGAACCAGGTTAAAATATAATTATTCATCCGATTTTCGAGCGAAGAGTATCATTGGGCCCATTTAAAATTCTATATTTTTTAATTATCGAGGTTACGCCTATGAGGGCTCTGAAAGCGACTTTATCGGATTCAGTACAACGTTCCACTTTTGGTTTCAACGCCACTTGAAACTCAGGTGGTAGAGGGGGTGGCCTAATGTCGCTATAAAATTCGGCGATGTTGGGCATTCTTGGTGGCATTGGCACCTTTTGCGATATGACGACAGAAATGATGCATTTCGATAAAAAATAGAAAACCCGTAGGCGTTCGAATTGACGTCATACTTTGAAATTTTTTCAAGTTTAATGAGCCTGGGTACGTGAGTGTACCCGAAATAAAAAGTTTGATAAAAAGTTGGTCACAAATGTTTTTCAGGATTAACTAATTCCTAGTCTCCGGGTTATGAATTAACAAACATCACAGGTTCTTTGCAAATAAACGCTCCAAGAAGTTTTAATCACTTATATACATTATTTGCTGTTGTTAATCATAATTGTACAAATAATATTATTATAAATAAGTTAATTCAATGATAGTTGTAATTATATACTGAAAATTGCTGTTGAGCTTATAAATTGCAAAATTACATTGACAAAACTAAATTTATCGTGTTATTCAATTAATATTCAACTGTCAATTTGCGCAACCTAAAATGAAAAAATGTTTCCGCCAGGTTGGACTTACATCATAATTAACTTGTTCTGGCGTGCAATCTGGACCAAAATCAAACGTGACACATCTATTACATCTTGTAAATTGAAAGCAATGCAAATCCTTTTCGTCAACTGGGTAAACTCCTTAATTATTGAATTTTATGAAAAATTTAAATTTATTAATTTTAATTATAAAATAAGGAGCTCGAAAAGTTATGGACCAAACCGAACGCAGACCGACTGAAGAAGATGTTATATTTTCAAGTGGAATTTTTTCTGAGAAATTTCACTCAAATCAGCCAAAGGCCTAAAGGTTATACATTTCCGACTGTTTTGTTGAAATATTTTAATATTAAACATTTTAAAAAAACTATTTATCGCGGAAAATAATTTTTTTGTTAAATTTACTAGAATTGATAAATATGAATTATCCAAGTCAACTGTTATGGTTTACTCAAAAAGTTTGCCGGTTCGCTCCCTACCTATAAGCTATAGGTAAGCAACGCATCGTGCAAAAATTTATAATTTAAACCGTATAGGTGGGAATTTATAATTATGAATTTCAGAAAATTTCACACAAAATTATTTCCCGACATAAATAGTTTTTCTAAAATGTTCCAACAGAACAGTCGGAAATTTATAAAAAAAATTCATAAAGATTTCGACTCAAATTGATCAATCAGTCTTCAAAAAAATTTCTTTCTATTCGCCTTCATCGAAATTATTTTCGTAGTTCTTACCAGTCATAACACCAGAAAGTGGTCGGTCACCGAGGTTGAGACAGTAACAGCCATAGCCGTAGGTTTTTGACAATTGTTCATTTGTGTAGAAATGCTTGAACATGTGTTTGAACTGATTGTATCGTCTGGTATTATCACTTGGAATGTATGGATTGTTGTCGTAACTCAATTGGTCTAGATTGTATCTTATTTTTCAGGAAACAGCAAAGTTTTTGAAATTTTTAACCAAAAATCTCGTTAAAGAGCCTTTTGCAAATTTATGAGAATGAAACATGATCTATCATCTTTAACAACGAAGCAGTTAAAAAATCATATCGAAAAATTTGCTCAATCAATTTTTTTGTTATGATATCCCAAATAAACAATTTGAAGCAAATTGCATTATGCGGTCATTTTCTGAGAGCTTAAGATAACAAATTTAGGGTCTGAAGTGTTCAACAGAAATGCTAAAGTTTGTCTCATAACACTCAATTTTAAAATAAATTGAATACTAACAGATGATTTTAGTTGACATTTTGGTCGTGAATATTCGAACAACACCGGATACTTGCAGCCAATCAAAAACCTACATTTTTAAATACACCATTTAAATCGGCTGAAATATGAGCCAATCATACTCTCGGATGCATCATCATTCAAATAGTCACGATCTGTCAGCTGAAGGCACCTAATCCATACACATTTTCGAAAAAATACAGCTTTTTACATTTCAATTGTATTTCTCAGAACACTGACCTGTAGCTTTTGAATCCGCCAAAGTAACAAATATAGCTATTGCGGTCTTCATCATATTTTGTTATTATTAATTTATTACTAATAAATGTAAAAATTTTGATTATAAAACTTTAACGTATTTTCTATTTAAATAGGTAGCGCAGGGGGCGCTAGCAATGATACTTAATTACTCCGTGACACATAAGCGCTAGACATCGTATTGATTTATTAAAAGTAGCGGTTGGAAATTTGTTGATTATATGGAAAAATTAAAAATTTCAATTCTTCAACTGAACTTTTAGAACTTCTCATTTTAAATTTTCTACGATGTCTATTTTAATTGTTTATTATGCAATTGCTATAATGATAAGATTCTGATAAAATTAACTTCAGGTGTTAAACAAGCCACGGTATAAATAGTGCGGTTGGATTTGGTTGACCTCAAATACGCGGTTCATAATGTAGTCGAAATGCGACATTTGTTACTCAGCTTTTCACTAAACATGAATGTTTTAACAGAAAACTTCAAGTTCGTTCATATCCGAAAAACGTACTATCACATGAATCAGTTTGTATTTCAAAAAACAAGATAAAGTCTTTCTTGTTTCAGCCAAAACTATTTCCGAGTAAACGTTAGCGTAACCTAGCAACAAATAAATAATAAAAAAACAATAAAAAAATGTCACTTTAATAATTTTAACACTTTCAGTTTGTTACAGTTGAACGCTCGACCCACGTACCGTTGCGTACACTATTATAGTGGTTTGTTACTATATGTGAACATCCACCTGCGCAACAATGTTTAGAAACACAGAGACCAAAATTAAGACTCCCAAAAGTACCCCGTATTGTTGATCATAAATGTTTGAGACATTCAGCGATTAATTATTGGTCATCGAATTCATTATTAAAATGCAATTTTTAATTTTATGCACTTCCGGATGCATGAGAACATTCTGAAATTTCTGTATTTTTTGCCTGCGCAGGTTTAGCTTAAGGTAGGTTTTTTGCCTACGGAAGGTGATTTTTACCGGTGAAATTTCACCAGGAGAGTGTTCAAAAACGCAAAATTGTTTTTGAAATTGCCTTTCTTTTGGCTTGAAATTTTCTAAATAAATTCAAGAATGATTTCAAGCCGAACGATACGCAAAAGATTTTGGTAAAATAATGATTTTTAAAGAACGCGACATAATTTATTTCAAAAATTTTACTTGGTCAATTTCAGAACAGAAACTAAAAGTGCTCCAAAAATATTTTTCTTAATTTTAGAGGCTCTGAGATTTGAAAATACATTCTGAACCGATTTTTCAATTAAGAATAACTTAAAAGTTATATCCCTTTATTGCCCTCTCCGACAGATTTGGTCTCTCAAAAACACGAGAGCGTCCCTCAAAAACGTATGAGCTATCTAAGAACTAAATCGGATGACTCGTTTTGAAATGAAGCGTCGTTTTCTCACCCCTCGTGTTTTTGAGGGACCAAATTTGTCGGAGAGGGCAATAAAGGGATATAGAGAGGGCAATAAGGGGGCAATAAAGGGATATATAGGGTTTCACAAATCTTAAATATTCGGTTTGCGGAACCTACAACTGACGTTTTTGAAAGACATTTTTTATTGACAACAGTTGTGTTAACTGTCAGTCATGCTTAATCAGTAATTAGTAAATCAATACTTAGCCGTAAACTTTGTTTTCAGTTGCGCAATAAATATAAAAACGCATAACAAGTCCAAAATATACAGCTTGGAAAATATTTTTTAGCGGTAACTCATTATTTCTATGAAAGTTTAAAAAAGAAAAAATTGCAAATTCAAGATTAAGTTGTGAGATTTTAAATCAAAGTGGAAATCGGATGAACTTCGCAAACAAGGTTTTTGAAATGAAATTCTTATATTTATCAAAAAATTCAATTTTTTTTCAGATTAGAAAAATTCTAGGTTTCATAATTTACAGTATATTATGTAACATTTTTTATTGTGTATTTATTACACTAGTTTCGAATTATCTTATTCATTGTCAAGAGTTTAACAGTAAAAAAACAAGTTTTCAAGTTTATAAGACCACAGAAACATTTTAATCGATATATTCTTTATTATAAAGAGATATTATATACTTTTATTCATCTTTTAATTTTCATTTATAGTTGAAGACTGTAGTTTTCCGTGTATCATAATTTGATGCATAACATTCTTATTATTNTTTATTTGGAAAAAAATACGAAATCACTTTTGTTATTATTTCGACGTACTAAAGTTATCTAGGTGTCAAGAAGGAATTTGAAGGTTTTGAAAACATGTACACATATGTATAAAATTAATCTAAGTTAACTTACATTGTAAACTTTCGGCATTTTTTCTCTATTCAAAAATATAAAAATAAGAAAAAAAAAGTATTTTACATCTTATTTCGATGAGAGCAAAATTATAACTGATTTTTGTTTTGAAGTTTTTTGGAAAGAATAAAACGTAGGTTGATTGTTTGTCTTTTCAATAACCTACAGGGCAAAAAATTCTGTATCAAAGAGCCTAAAAATCAAGATTTTTAGATAAAAATTATTTGTTTTGATTATAATCTTTGATGCAAAATCGCCATTCGGTAAACTCATTTTTCAATTTACTCAAATACCGCATGGTAGAAAATTGTGATTTCTATTTTTGAATTCGCATTGAAAAACGAAGTAAAATAGAGTTGGTAACGAGTCAATTTTTGAAAAAAAAATATAACATTTTTTTTTTTCGAATTTTATGCCTGAATTCAAACTTTGAGCGCTTCTAGGAAAAAAGTGAGAGATGGTATCAAAAATCTTTTGAAATTAAAGTGTTCTCTGAAATGTCAATTAAATCTTAAACATAGGAAAATAAAAAATGATATACAAACATGGTGGCGATGTTTTTTTGGCAAGATGTGCCAAATTTTCGATTTTTTTCGAAATTTCTAGAGTTTGAAATTTTTTTTTTCAAATCTTTCAAAATTAAAATAACGACATGAATAGAGTGGACTTTTTTGAGAAATTTCATTTTCTTACCAATATCAGTTAGTCCAGGGATGTATTTTGAATTGTTGAAAACTACTTTTTTAAAATCGTTATATAAGTGAGTTCATAAAATTTGGGAGATTAAAAGTGTATTCAACAGAAAGCTGAGATTACGGTGGTTTTTTGATATCAGTTACAAGTTTGTGCGATGTATTGTTTGTCTCCAGCGCGCCCACGAAAACACCCTTTATACCATCGGGTACCCCCTTAACCCCCTCACAACCAAACGCCATTCGGGGACGCAAGATTTTTTAAATCCTTTAAACGAGATAGAAATAATAACTTCACAGACTTTTAATTCAAATGTGTCATAGAGTTTGTAATTCTTATTCTAGTAATGGTTTTAAATATTTGAGACGACTAGTAGTTCAAAAGATATTTTTTCCTACTTTTTTTTAGGATTTTCGCCTGATTATCGTAAAAAAATTCTAGCGTAAAAACGACACATAAAATCAAAATTCTGAGGAGACTCAAATTGAGGAAATTATTTGAGGCTGCTCCTGGTACTATTATTTTTTTTTCTCTGGTCTTTATTAAGAGTTTTATTTTTTCTTAAGTGATTTCTCTATAAACTCAAATAAAAAAATTAATTGCGCGAACAATTATTTTTGCAATAAATCAGTTTGATTTTTAGTGAGAATACGATGCATAGCAACAAAGAGCACAGCTGAAGCTTATTATCATGCCGAGTAATCAAGCTCACAGCTGACCCCAATACTCAGTTTGTCCTTTCTTTAGTGGCTGAACGTATGGTCTAATAAATTTATTTTTATCCTCAAAAATAGGTTGCTTAGAATTTTCGAAATGTATTTTTCCGGCACAGAAAAAAGGGAGTTATCATGTTGTAGACTACTGGAGATATTTTTAATCAAAGAACAAATTCAAAAAGGTAAGGTTTGAGTTATTTATATATAATTTGCTTATCACTCTGGAAAAATCGTTTTTTGAAAAAAATAAGTTCATTTTTATGGCGTATATCGATGAAAGATAATTAAATTTTGGAAATTCTTTTATTATTCTCCAATTCTCCGTGATGAGCCTTGAAAGTTCAAGTCAAAAACTATTTGTATTCAATTTGTTTCTGATTTTAGTGGGTGAATTTTGGCTTGAAGGGATACGAAAACTTGTTTTTCAGACGATTGAGATGAGCTATTAAGAATTCGAGATCATATTTGAATAGCCAGTGTCTTACTTAATCTTTTGTAATTCATATGTGATTTACCAGGAAGTACCTGAAACTAAACCTTGCATTATTTTCTCTTATTTTCTCTTGCATTTATCGAGCAAACAAAATTAAAATTTTAGAAAAAATTATTGGCCTCCAATTTAAATCTATCCTTGATCTCGGGTCAATAAAAATGATGGATATTCTATCGCATTTATTTTCTCCGCAATAACCGCTCAAAGTGGCGTCAGCGTCCGAATGGCGTTTAGGTGTGAGGGGAAAATTTAATAGTTTTGGGTGTGAGTGGGTTAACCTCCTGCACACCCCGAGCCATTTTGAAAAACACACTGTGAAGAGACCAGAAATCAAAGGTTACTTTTGAGAAAGAATTATTTCTGAATCCGCTCATTTTTAAGTTTTGATCTATACGCCCAGGACGTTACGTCCATAGAGTAAAATTTTTTATTCTTCATTATTGAATAACTTAGGTGATTCATAAATTGTGGTAAGGTGAGAGTTTTATTTCGATAAAAACTTGTAGGTTTTAAGACCGAATTGTATGTTATTATCCAAGGAAGTAGTTTTTTCGAAAATTTTAATTTCTATCTACTTAAATATTATTTTTTTCTGGACGTCTCTCAATTTTCTCAGCAAATGGAATTGCGTGGTCTGAAAATTTTTTTTCAGAAATTTGATATAAAACCGACGACTGGCTCCGAATTTTGAGTTTTCTTAAAACTTCCTCGTAGGTAAAATCGATGGTGCTGGCAGCTACCAAAGTAAATTCTGGCTCAGTTGTATTCACAGTGAATCGATAATTTAAAAAGTTATGTCCTTTACATCACCAGGTGGGCGTCGCGACGGGCCGTCATAATAAACGGTGCCAAAAATTTTCCATTGAAAAGTAACCCCCATAAGTATAATTTTAGGTTCCCATAATATTCCAGTGTCGATATTCAAAAATATGCTCTTCACAACAACCAGGTGAGCGTTGGGTTAAAAATAATCAAAAATTTTCACCTTGAAAATTTACCCACCACAAGTCTGATTCGGCCCCTATGATATTTCAAAGGTCGAGAATTTAGAAAAGTGCTCTTTACACACACCAGGGCGTCGGGTGTTAAAATAAATGCTTTACAAGTTTTGTCTCGCAGTTATGCTGAATTACCGGTAAAACGGCGTAAAATCTGACTGTGAAACAATTTTAAGGTAACTTTTGAACTGGCTACACGAAATCAAAAAATCGTGTGTTCTTGATATAGCTACTAATGATTTAGCTGGGAAGCGCCTAGATAAATCATTTCCGCTATTAGGTCATAGTATGGACCCGTTTGTGAAATATATGCGGATAATTTAAATTTACATGTTCTTGTAATCACTCTTAGAGGCAAACAAGATAAATAAGTGTAATCAATACTGAGAAATTAACAACGCTGATCCCCTTTAGAAAAAAGCAGTAAAATCGTCGGAGAAACAATTCTACAGGATGTTATTGAGTTGCTGTGGAAAAACAAAAAGAGTCTCAAGATTGATTCAAATGCATTACAATTGAAATGCGTAGTGAATGACGCGCACCACAAAATGCAATAAATCAGTAATGTCCCAGTGCTCCATTTAATCTCCAAGACTTGCTTTTATTCCCAGCAACAAAATTACAATACTAAAACAAAAGCTATAAAAAAGCAAATCTTATTATAACATGTATATTTGACCATTCTGGTTGTCAGCCATAAAATTGCTACAGTATATTATTTTAGAAAAACAATGAAAATAAACTCTTCTAATACTTTCCAAACAGATTATTATCTGTTTTTCCAAAAATTTTGGCAAAACATTTTAGTACTGAATATAGCACTGATGACACTTTTTATAACAAAACAAGATAAGCGAAGAAACTTTTGAAAAAAAACCAAATTTAAAAGTTTAAATTTACAGTTGTAAAAATGTGTTGATACTCCTGAGACATCATATACACATTAATGAGTGTCTCAGACATTACATAAGGTTGATCATTTGAATAAATTTGCAGTTGTTTTATGGATAGAAGACAACTGTATACTATATAGGTAACAGTTCCACTAAGTTTCCAATTGAGTTAACGGAAAGGTCATCGTTATTTAATGTCTGAGACATTATATAATGTTTTGATGTGTCTCAGACATTTATAAGCGCGCTGATGTGCCTTAGACATAGTTAACGTGGCAGAAAATGGCAATTGTTTTCAGTGTGTCGAAGTCGAATAGGATTATCATTCACTAGATTGCAATAATAATATTATAGCTATATAATATTATAATAAAGCGATTATGTCCTCAGACATTATATTAACGTGTTGAATTATTCTGAGACATTATTACGCCGCTTAATCGTGTCAAAGACAATAATTCAACAGTGGAATCTTTGTTTGAAAATGGCGTTGTTTTGATGTGTCGAAGACAATGGCTTATATTATAATATCTATTGACGGGTACTTGTTGGGGCTTTAATGCCAAACTTTTCAAAGATTTCAACTGGAATGATGAGATACTAAAATAATTAGAAAGTGGCATAAAAACTCCACAGCAAGTACCATAATAATATAGGTACATTTTCCAACTTAGTAAGAGTAAGGATTATATACGAAGTTAAATAATATAAACCGTAATCCTCGACAAAACCTTTTCAGAAAAATAGTTTTAAGGAATGCATTCAAATCCTGTAAAGCCTGATAGATGAGATCTGAATGTAATTTCTTAAAGCAGACAAATGTTCAATGAATTTGCAAAAACAAATCTATCTTGTTATCCTCACACATACAGTACACTAACTTAACCATTTAATGGAAACCCACTTATCCGCGAAAAAAAAATGGTTTCCATAAATGATTATGAGGTTTTCGATTAAAAGGGTTATGTTTCCATTACAGGTAATGGGTTCCATATACATGGTAAATCGAAATTTTTTAGTACGAAATTTTGAATTTTTTTTCTAATTACAACAATGTTCAGGGATCAATTATAGGGAGTCAACAATCAGCATACTTCATAGAAGAAGTTTTGAGGAAATTAAACACAAAAACACAAAGTTAATTTAACTCCAAACATGCCTTGGTTTTTCAAAAAATGATTTTCCATAAATGATAATATCCTTGTTTTTCAAAAAATGGTTTCCATAAATTGTAATGGGTTTCCATAAATGGTTATAGGTTCCATACGTAGTAATGAAGATTTTCCATTACAGGCGGGTTCCATCAAAAGATATGTTAGTGTATGAGTGTTTTACATGCAAAAGTGCAATTCTGTTAGGAAATTCCCGACACATAAAAAAAAATGATTAGAGTCTAAATCATTAGAACGCATTATATTTTTAAACCCTTGCCCGTCGACGAAAGCTTGCAATACAAAATTTGATCCACTAGTTACTATGTTTATTCGGCGAGAATATATCAAACAATCGATTCCAAGAGTAGGTTTTGGTACCATGCAGATGAATATGTCCTCCAAATATTTTAACGGTTTATCAAATTATCGAATCGTGCTTTGATTAGCGACACTAAAGGCTCGATTCGCTAATAGTTTCAAACAAAACTTTTTTCGTTTTTTCTCTTGAATCTTCACTCATTTATAATCACTCTTGATACTGGAATAATAACCGAAATGTGAAGAACAATATTTTATTTGAAATTTTAATTTACTACGATTTCTCAAAAACACCTACATAATAATTCCATCAAATATATAGTTTATTATATCGCGTGCAACAAATATCAGTATGTCCACGTTTTTCTTTCTTTTCCAATTTAACATGACTTTTGCTATCCGCGGCGGATAATTCCGCCATTGAGAACGATCAAATTTTGGCAATACCTACAGTCTTTCCAGAATAAACAATCAAAACGGTGGAATTCAGATTAATGCAAAATTGAAAAAAAGCAAAAACGTGACATACTGAAGACACATCGCTTAATTAATTATTTTTTTGCCTAATTTAAAAAGTCAAGCATTTTAAATATTTCAAGAAAAAAGCTTTTGGGCACATTACCGAGATCCTTTCACAAAAACTTTGACAATTTATTTTAATAATATTTCTCGAGCATAATAGACACTTTTGAAATATATGGGTTTCTGACATATCAATAAAAAATACGAAGTTGAAAACTTTTTAGGATTTAGTACCCAGATGTCCAAACACAAAGCAAACTTCAATAACAAATCTTTAGAAAAAATGATGATCCGGTAAAAAATCGACTTCTTCTGGTCTCGAAATTAATTTTTCCATGGTTAAATGTCCATGGTTAACTCGAATGTTTAGCCAACGCGTTTTGCCAGGAGGGGAGAGGGACGCACCATTTAAATCGAAGCATTTTACGAACGCTTAATCAATTGATGCAAGATCAGTTAATAAAGTTATCTGATATAACTTATGAACAAAATGACGTTGTGCGTTTTTTTTTATGAAAATTACTGTACAATGACTTTTTTCAAAAAAGTACTCAAATCACGTGGAAAGACCACCCTTCAAAGAAGCGTCCACACGAATTCTAAGACTTTCATTGTCAATTTTAAATTGGGCCTCCGGTTTAAAATAGAAGCAGTCTTAGAAGTTCCAAACTTACGGAACACTGATTACATAAGAATCAGTTCATGCGCGTAGTAGCGTGTGTCTCTTCTTGTTTCTGCATCACGAAGAAATAAGATTCCCAAAATAATTTAAGCCATCATTATACTAGAGAAATTTTGTAAAAACAATATTAATTATTTTTAGACAGAGCGATAGAATCATTTGAAGTTTTATAATGAGGTAATTGCAAATATAAATTGAGGATTTAATTTGCATCTATTATTAGCAACTTTTGTCTGTAACAGGAGGTAATTTTCGCAAACTTTTGTTCTCTTTAGTCCTCAATTAAATGCCCCTGTAAATTCGTTTAACAATTTTATTTGTTTTTTCATTGTATAGCAAATTGGCTGAATATTATGTTTAAGGCTATTGAAAAAGAATGTGATTAATGAAACTTTGCTAATATGGCCGATTAAAAGTGTGGCGACGGCGTTGGCTAAATCGAGTCTGGGTACAGATTGCCATGTCTTAAAGTCTAGGAGTTAAAACACGCTAGAAAATGAATGGAATAGAGCCCCGGCTTGTATTTTCACATAATTCCTAGAATAAGATAACGGTATCATAATCGCGAGCCCCAATTATAAAATAAAAGATCTATTCAGAATCGAAAAGAACAATATAATATACAAATAGAATAGGAACAATCAAACTGAAATCGGCTGAAAAACTAAAATTTATCTCAAAAAGAAAGTAATCAAGATCAAACACATTTTGCCATCGCCAGGTATCAAATTGATACCTTGCATGGCAAAAATAGTTGACTGAATACTTATTTGAGCTAATGAGATAATTTATTTTAGCCAGATTTCTCAGGAATTGTTCCTATCTATTTAAGTTATATATATTGTTCTTTCCGACTGAATAGATCTTATTATAATTGGGGCTAACGCGATTAGCACCATCTCTGAACACATACATTTTATGAATTAAAGGCGGTAAGATTGTCGGTTTTTATAGCCCTTTATGGAAATTAATTTATGAATACATATAATATTGTTTATGAACTAAAGTTACCCAAGGAAGCTCATTGTGGCAATGTATTTTTTCAAACACTAGAACAAATTCTTAAACTGATCAAAATTCGAAATATTTTTCTGCTTAACCCAGCCCAAATAAAACCGGTTATTCCACCAAGATATGAACATCTTATATGGAAACTGACCCATCGAAAAAACGATGCATGACATTTGAAATTATAGAAACTGTCTTTATAATCAAATTCTAGAAATTTCCAATTATTATTAAGTAAAATGTTAAACCTAATTATTAAATTTGATGCTGAATTGGTTCAAAAATAAGCAGATTTTTTTGATCAGTGAATTCTCAGTTTCATTATGGGTGGATTTTAGTTTCGATATCAGAACCGAACTTTTTTTCGACTTTTCATTTCCCGATTCACTTAAAATCAATTTTTTAGAAATTTCTGAGAAAAGATAGATTTTAAACCGTTTATCATTCTAAAAATAAGAACTCACCACCTGGTGGTGTGATCTCACAATGTTTGAGCTATTTGAAAAAATGCTGAAAATCCTAATTTGAGATTTTTTCAATTACGGGTTCAGAGCCGGATAATGTTTCAAGTTTCAGGAATGGATACTGCACCTAACGAGCGCTATCTTTATGGAATAGTCTCACAATTCCGTCATGCGATTTATATGGCAAAAATGACGTAATTTTCTTCAAAAGAGTGAAATTTTCTAAAAAATAATCTTTTCGTTCATTCTTCTAAAATTTTGAGCATAAAAGACTTGAAATGGTGCAATATGTTAATTTCATAGTGCTTGCGCCTTGGAGCGAGAGCTTCTTCATGTAATAGTCGCAGCAATTTCCAGTCGGGCGATTTCTGATAATGTATGCATATCAATCTTATTCGTCATTTGACGCGTAATCAACCTCTTTTTTTTGGTGTCATTTTGGCAGAATGTACTGGGGGATTACCGGCGAAATGTACAAAGTTTTCCATAATATCACCATTTTTATAAGAATTTTTCAATATCACTTTTTTAATAAAGTTTTCAATAATCACTTTTTTAATAAGTTTTCATATCACTTATAATATTTTCTAATCACTTTTTTATAAGTTCATAAATAACACTTGTTTATAATTTTTCAATATACCTTTTTAAAAATACAATAAAATGCACACTTTTGAAGCTAAATAACAAGCTAAACTTAGGTAAGCCAAGTTTATCATCATAGAGCTTCCACTAGCTAGTGATCAGACATTGTGCACTCTGGTCTGATAAACTGGTCGATTTCCTCTTACAGGGGATTGTGGGTGCTTCCAGTAATGTGCTGGGGAAAAATACAGGCGTTTTAGAACTCAAATAATCTTTTGTGAGAATTGAGTGAACCGTTATTTTCCCAATTGGTATATGTAGTCCGTAACCTTGAGAAGTCAAAAATCTGTTCATTCATAGAAAATATTATCACATCAACCTTTAAATGCATAAAAACCTAATTGCTGGATTTCTTTTGCCATCTGAAGGTATACCGTCATAATCACGTAATCCAAAAAAATCACATAATGCCAATATTATTGTATCAGAAAAAAAAATTCTCATACAATTTAAACCAAGCATATTTATAAATTCAATTTAAACAGCAAATTAGAGAAAAAGAAGAAAAAAAAATTGGAAAAAAAAAAAAGTTACTCATTTCCGATGAATTATTTTTCTTTAAGTAATTAAACATTTTAAAGACTAATGGCGTTATTACTTAAATTAATCTTTGCTGGTAAATAAGATCAAATTATTTTTTTATTTTGCTGGTAAAACTTCATATTAAAAGATCCTTTTACCGCCAAATTTAGCGTTGGACCACCCCCTTAAGGCTCAAATTTTGAGTTAAGCAATTTCATTTTGTATTTAGTTTAATATTAAAATAAGGAAACTGGGACTAGCCGGGTCCAGAATATATCCCTATACATCATAGGTGGTGTCGGCGCTACTTCCGCTAGAAAGTTTTCCTGAAATTAATATTATAAAATAATATAACCGGCGAAAAAAAATGGGTTGTTTTATCGTATTTTCCTTAAGGGGGTCTATAGGACAGCCCATATCTTTGTACTATAGGAAAATATTTTGACTGGATTTTTAGAATTTTTTGATCTTCCCCGAGAAGATGTTAAACTAATAAAAGAAATAAAAATTTGAAAAAATTTAACATCGGAATTTTTCATAAAATTTGAACAACTTATTTGAGTAAATAGTCTATAGGCAAGTCGTATCTTTTGAACATAAATAAATAAGAGGTCTGATTTATCGATTTTTGAACTCAACCGTGGCAATTTTTTAGTACATATAAATCAAAAAACGTAAAATTACCCAAATTTTCGGGAAAATATTGAAATTTTTTCTAGTGTCGAAAAAAAAAATTTCTGCTCTAAGCGCTCGAACGGTTAAATATTTGGTCATAAGTTCAAATACCGTTTTTCAAAAAAACATTCAACTTAAACGAAAATCGTTTGAGGTCTTAAAAAAAAACTGATTGGACAATTAGATGTCAAAAATAAATTATCAAATCGTACTCCTGGGAGTTAAGAAAATGAAATCGTTAATAGGCACACAGTTTGTTAAACAATTATTACGAAAAACTATAGTGCACCGGAAAATTGTTGCCATGTCAGCAAATGAAAAAATACAACTTTCCGTGACCAAAATAGCAAAAAACAGTCCTATTTCGCCAGTTCTGAACCTTTTAGTGAGCAAATAAAAAAAAAGAACAAACAGTTTTTATCCGCCTTATGAATTCGGAATAATGTCCAAATTTTTGAAAAATTTCCTAAATAGACGAAAAACAAAATACAGCTTTTCCAAAGAATTTTTTTGCTCCTAGGTAAACCTCATTTACCTGTTGGTTCAACATGCTATCTTAAAAATATGATTCAAAACGTCTTCCAGAGATTACGAACTAACTAATCAGAAATGTTTTATGTCACTTCCTATTCAATCCGAGAGAAATAAGAGTTCAAAAGTCCATTTTGCCTATAGACCACTTAAAACTGTTTCTTCTAAGCCTGAAAATTCCTGTAAAATCTTGTTCAAATAAAAGTACCTACAAGGCAGGGGTCCGGCAGATTTCTGAATTGGTTGCTCTGTTCTGCCAAGCACCATTTTTTTCGGCTCGCTCTGCTCTGCTCCCTAGCAACCATTTTTTTTTCGGTTTCGCTCTGCCTGCTCTGATCCTAGCAGCCAATTTTTTTTTCGGATTTCGCTTCTGCTACTGCTCTAGCACCATTTTTGAAATGGTTTGCTCTGCGCTCTGCTCTAAACCGGAATTAAAATTTTGACTGCTCTGCATGACTCTAAAGCCAAAAAAAAAAGTTTGCTCTGCTCTGCCTTAAAATTATATTTTTTATGCTCTGAGGTCTCTCTAATTATATTTTTAGGGTTTAAAGGCACAAAATAATTGAGGGGAGGGGTTTTCAGTACAAATTGAGGGTTATGAGGGGTAAAATATTAATAGGGTTTGGGATCGAACCAACCAAAGACGCAAGTAAGAATGAATAATCAAGAGGGTTTGGCGTGCAAATTAATTAGAGGGTAATTAACAATACCGTATGAGGTATTAAGGGGGTTAAGGGATTTTATTATTAACAAGGAATTTTGGGTATCAAGGGGTTTAACTAATTCAAGGTGGTATCAGTAGGAATAATTCTGTTAAGCCCATTTTTGAGCAGAATTTGCCTAAAAATAAATCACTGCAGATCGAGAGCCTTGATTTTCAAGCATCTACTAAAAAACATCTTTATTTATTTAAAAATGAGCCCCTAATCGGCCGAAAGGCGAATAAGGGAAATATTCATATTTGAAATTTAATTTTGGTGAAAAAATGAGCCCCAAACGGCACCGAAGGCCGATAAAGGGAGACAATTATAATTTTATTTAATTTTGTTGAAAATGAGACCAAATCGGCCGAAAGGCCGATAAAGGGAGATATTATATTGAAATTTAATTTTGTTGAAAAATGAGCCCCAAATCGGCCGAAGGCCGATAAAGGAGAAAATTATATTTGAAATTTAATTTTGGTGAAAAATGAGGCCCAAAATCGGCCCGATAGGCCGATAAGGAGAAAATTATTTTAGTTTAATTTTGTTGAAGAATGAGCCTCATCGGGCGCGCAAGGCCGATAAGGAGAAAATTATATTTGTTAATTTTAAGATTGTTGAAAATATGAGTCCCAAAATCGGCGACAGGCCGATAAAAGGAGAAAATTATATTGAAAATTTAATTTATGTTGAAAAATGAGCCCCCAAAATCGGCCGAAGGCCGATAAGGGAGATGTTATAATTTAGAAATTTATAAATTTTGTTGAAAAAATGAAGCCCGCAAATACGGCCCGAAGGCCGAATAAGGAGAAAATATATTTGAAATTTAATTTTGTTGAAAAATCTGAGCCCGAGAGAAGTCGGCGGTGCCGTACAGAGCCGATAAGAGAAAACCCACATTTAGTTTAAATTTTGTTGAAGATGAAGCTCAAAATCGGCCCGAAGGCCGATAAAGAGAGAAAATTATATTTAATTTAATTTTGTTGAAAAAATGAGCCAAAATCGGCCGAAAAGGCGATAAAGGAGAAAATTAATATTTTAATTTAATTTTGTTGAAAACTGAGACCATAAAGTCGGCCAGAAGGCCCGATAAAGGGAGATGTTATATGAAATTTAATTGTTGAAAAAATGAGCCCCAAATACGGCCGAAGGCGATAAAGGAGAAATTATATTTGAAAATTTAATTTTGAGTTGAAAATGAGCCCAAATCGGCCCGAAAGGCCGATAAAGGAGAAATATATTTTAGTTAATTTGTGAAGAGAATGAGCTCAAAATCCGAGGCCGAAGGCCGATCAAAGGAGACAAATTAGTACTGAGATGTTAATAAAAAATGCAGCCCCCACACACATCGGCCGAAGCGATAAAGGAGAAAATTATATTTGATTTTAATTCTTGCGAGAAAAAAGAGCCCAATCTGCGCGCGCGAAGGCCGATAAAGGAGAAAATTATATTTTAAATTGTAAGTTTTGTTGAAAAATGAGCATCTAAAAATCGAGGGCCGAGGCCGAAATTAAAGGGAGATGTTATGATTTGAAATTTAAATTTGATTGGAAGCAATGAGCCCCAAATCGGCCGAAGGCAGATAAAGGAGAAAATTATATTATGAAAATTGAATTTTGTTGATAAATGAGCCCAAAATCGGCCGAAGGCCGATAAAGGAGAAAATTATATTAATAGTAAATTTTGTTGAAGAGAATGAGCTCAAAAATCAGGCACGAAAGGCCGATAAAGGAGAAAATTATATATTAAATTAAAATTTTGTTGAAAAATGAGCCCAAAATCGGCCGAAGGCCGATAAAGGAGAAAATTATATTTTGAAAATTGACATTTTGTGAAAAAATGAGCCCAACGGGCGCGGAGCGCGAGTAAGATGTTATATGTGAAAATTTAAATTTGTGGTTGAAAATGAGACCACCATATCGGGCCGAAGGCCGATAAAGGAGAAATTATATTTGAAATTTATTTTGGTTGACAAAATGAGCCCATAATCGGACCGAAGGCCGAGATAAAGGTGAAAATATATTTTAGTTAATTTTGTTATGAATGAATGAGCTCAAAACCGAAGGCCGAAGAAAGGAGAAAATTATATATTAAATAATTTTGTTGAAAAATGAGCCCAAAAATAAAATCCGGCCGAGGAGCCGGAGTTAGGAGAAATTATATTTTAATTTAATTTTGTTGAAAAATGAGACCAATAATCGCCGAAGGCCGATAAAGGGAAGATGTTTATATTTGAAAATTTAATTTTGTTGAAAAAAATGAAAGCCCTCAAAACTCGGCCGAAGGCCGATAAAGGGAGAAAAATTAATTTGAAATTTAATTTTGTATGAAAAATGGCCCAAATCGCCGGCGAAGGCCGCATAAGAGAAAATTTATGTTAGTAATTTGTTGAAAGAAGTGAGCAATAAGTGCGCGCGAAGGCCATAAAGGAGAGGGAGGAGTAATTTAATTTTGTTGAAATGAGCAAAATCGGCCGAGAGAAGGCCCGATAAAGGAGAAAATTATTTTTAGTTTAATTGTTGAAGAATGAACCCAAACGCTCTGATTGTGTCTCTGTGAAAGGAGGAAAATATATATTTTTATTTGAGAGTTTTATGTTGAAAATGAGACCTGAAAATTGGGAAGAGAGCCGATAAAGGGAGATATTAATTTTAAAATTTAATTTTGTTTGAAAATGAGCCCAAATCGTCAGACCGGCCGATAAAGGAGGAGATATTATTGAAATTTAATTAGTTATTGAAAAATTGAGCCCAAAATCGGCCGAATAAGGTAGGACTGATCATATTTAATATGATTTTGTGAGAGAGAGTGCACCCCATCGGCCGAAGGCCGATGAGAAGGTGAAGATAAAGTACCATTCTGTAATTTCTATTTTTTGTTGAAATCACGCGCGAGAGGAGCGCCGAACGGCCGATAAAGGAGAGAGAGGAGTATGTGCATTTAATGGTGTGTCGAGGAAAGAGAGATTCGACAAGATATAAGCGAGGTCTATACAAATTGGCGAAAATTTTTGAATTATTGCCAACAGTGCAGTCATTTACTCTAGAGAGATTGACTCTGTAAATTGTTCCCTGAGATTTGACAGTTAACGAAGCTATTTTTTGGATAAACTAGCAGAGCCTAGATATCCAAAACACTTGCATCTTGAAGAAAAACACTTCACGTGATTGTAATTTAAAACAGTAATCTGATAACAATCCCACATACGAGGCATACACAACTACGCTTTTAAAACTTCCTTAAAAAACAATCAGAAATGAATGTTCTCTTCAATTTACACCCATTTTTCATTATTTTATTGTGTCACGCTCCAAGAAACCATCACACATAATAGAGCAAAGCGCTTTTAAATCGGAATTTTGCTTTTGGCGGCCAAAAAACCGTAACAAATTATTGAATTAATTTATTATTTAAATCTGAAAGGGCAAATTTTTTATTTTGACGCTAACCGATTAAAAAATAACAACACAAAATCCTAAAAGTGTTAAAATTACGAAAATTAATTTTGAAGCATAATTGGTCATTTTTTTTGGTTTTTTAAATTTTTCAAAATTTAAAAATAAAAATGAAAGTGAATTGGGATTGTAATCAGATCACTGTTAAATTACAAAACACCGTGAGTGTTTTCTTAAAATGAATTTTTTTGGATATCAAGCTCTGCTAGTTTAATCCAAAAATAGCTTCGTAAACTGTCAAAATCTGGACACAAATTTTACAGAGTCATTCCTGGAAAATCTGCACTTTGAGCAATAATTCCAAAAATTTTCCAATTTTGTAGACCTAGCCTTAATCTGACGAATCACTTTTCGAAGACAAAAGAGTAAATATTAAAATATAATATCTCTCTTTATCGGACCTTCGGCCGATTGAGCTTCATTTCAAACAAAATTAAATATATAAAAAATATCATTTCTCCCTTTATCGGATCTCTCGAACGATTGGGGCTCAATTTCAACAAAATTAAATAAAAAACTATAATTATCCCTTTAATCGAACATTCGGCCGATTTTGGGCTCATTTTCACAATTAAATTAAAATATATAGTTTTCTCCTTTATCAGGCCTTGGCGGCCGAGATTTTGGTCTCATTCCCTAAAACAAAATTAATTCAATGAGAGAGTTCGTCTTTTATCGGCCATCGGCGATTTGGGGGACTCATTACTATCAACACGAATTAAATTTCAAAATAATAATATCTCCCTTTATGCGGCCCTTCGGCCGATTTTGGTCTCATTATTCAACAAAAATTAATCTTAAAAATAATTTTCTCCTTTATCGGCCCTCGGCCGATTTGGGCTCAATTGCTTCACAAATTAAATTAAAATATAATTTTCTCCTTTATCGGCCTTCGGCGATTAGGGGCTCTATTTCAACAAAAATAATAAAATATATATCTCCCTTTATCGCCTCGGACAATTCGGGGCTTACTTTTTCGACAAAATAAATCAATATAATATCTCCCATTTATCGGCCTTCCGAAACGATTTGAGGCTCATTTTCCAACAAAAAAAATTAAAAAATAATAATTTCCCCTTTTATCGCCTTCGTACGATTTGGGGCTATTTTTAAAAACAATAAATTTCAAAAATAAATAATTTCAAAAATCATGATATCATCACCCTTTAAGAGCAGCAGACACGAGCAACATCTGGCCGACCCTTCTACAAAAGAGGTAACGTTGATACAAAACTAGTTAAGATAATGTCGAGTGTATGAAACAATTTACTTCACAATTTGATCCACATTTCCTATAGCTTATGCACTGCAATGTCTTTAATAGCCTATTATCTAAAGATAGGGATCAACCTAGCCCCTTATTATTGCGATTCGTACTATTGACCTCGAACGATAAACGATATATTATTGTGACCATATAATTGGTGATTAATTTGTGTACATTGTGATTAATTTGGTATTGTGACAAAATCGGAAATGAGAGATTGTGCGATTGAGGCGAGTATACTTCAAAGCGCAGAATTAACCTGATTTCTGCGTGCTCGCGCCGACGCCAGATCGCGCCCCTTCTAGGGAAGCCTCGACGAAAACAAAGTTGGAAAGCAGGGAAGGGCATCCGAGCAGATTTTGCGATCGGATGAATCCGATTGGATCGGAAAATTCGGAGGCCTCACAATTTTTATGCTGATCGATCGGACCCGAGCTGGAAAAAATGTGATCGGAATCGGAGGCGCCGATTGAAATTTGCGCTGACGGAACGGACTAAGCTCGTAGGTTGAGGTATCAGATGCTCTGAATTGTTACACTTCGCACCTTCTCTAAAGAAAGTGGGTGTCGCTGAATTGGGCCTGCTTCCAAGAGTCATTTTCCGCCAAACTAGCAAAGGTAATTTCAAACCAACATCTGTAACTAACAGAACCAACTTCGCCGTAAGTTAAAAGTTAACACAGTAACTTGATACACATCCCACCACGTAGCGAGACACCTACGCTTTTTAAAAGCCTCCTTATAAAAGACACGTCCAGTTCGATGGTGCCTACTCCTTCACGACTCAATCCTGGAATAAGCCTCCCCAAAAAACACAAAAAGCTTACTCCTCCTACAATTTACAAATCATTTTTTTAATTTTTTTGAGTCAAAGTTCCCCGAGAAGCAAATCAATAAATAATCTAGAGCCTTTTTTCAAACATTTTTGGCTTCTGACAGGGAAAAAAATGTAAACACAAAACCAAAAAAAAATTTCCAAAAAATTGTCGACCTCGAGGAGAAAAATTATCTTCAAAAGCAACAATTATTGAAAAAATAGGCATTCGAATTATGTTGATACTGAGCTTCTCCGGAAACTTACTCGAATAAATTAGAAAAAAATTTGATGTAAATTGGTAAGTGGAATAAGCTTTTTAGTGTTCAAATATCAAAAAAAATAATAGCAACTTTCATATGCCTAACCAGAAAATAGTCTGAATCAAAATTTTGGCACCAAAAATAAAAGCTATAGATTATTGTTACGGACTAGTATTTAGAGCATTCCAGATAAGAATAAACCGAAAATTATTGAAGAATTGGCGAGGAGTAAAGACTTTGAAAAACCCTCTGAAAATCTTTGAATATGCAAAGATTTGTATTTGAAAAAATTCTTTAAAGTTTTGCTGTCAATGAGTCAATTTATTGAGAATTGTCACAATAACCGTTTATTTCTATTTTCTCAAATTTCATAACTGTTGAAAATTTTTTGTAAAACCTTTTAATTTCTGATAAATTTTCTAAAAGTTTTCAGAAAATTTTTTGAAATATTCAAAAAATTAAAATTTTGAACAATAAATTATGTTACAATAATCCAAATTTTGAAATAAGAAAAATTGTCAAATTCTAAATTATTACAATTTAAAACTCTCTTTCGAATAAGAACCATATTTTTTTTAAAATCTAACGCAAAATTTGAGACTTTTTTTATTGAAACATATGGAAATTTAAATCTTCTTGAAAGTTTTAAAAAAATATTATTTTGCCAATTGCGTCAAAAACTGAACGAGAATTCAAATAAAATTTATGAGAGAGTTTTCTAGAATATAAAAAAATATTATTAAAAACATCTTTCAAAATTTGTCATTGTCCTAAAATCTTTTAAAAAATTTTCACAATTTCTCCAAAAGATATGAAATTTCTAAAAAATCGACAAATTTCTTTGACCGATTCCAAATTTCATTTCACTTTAACAACAAATTTAAAATTGCGAAACATAATAATTCTCTTCATCTGAGGCTTTTCGGTCGATTCAGGTAATTTTTTCTTCACAAATTTGAATGGAAATACATAAATTCCTTTCTTGATTAACATTCGATAATTATCGGGCTTTATTTATGTTCAAATTCAATTATTAGAATGAATCCAGGGGCAGAAGGTTTTGATAATGAAATTTGATAGAAAAAGTGTTAAAATTTTAATGAAATGGGTGCATTAGAAAAAAATGAGCCCACATTCGAGACCGACAGAAGCTGATAACGATGAAGTTAATATTCTCATTTTTTTTTGATTTGCGATCAGTAATAGAGAATTCTGAATAACGATAGTTGATTAAATTCATATTATCTAAAAAATTCGACATACACAGGCCTCAAATCGATTCGCAGTCTAGAAGTTTGACATTTTTTTGACCAAATTGAGCTAATACGAAAAGTATCACCGAACACGACCCGAGGCCTGGATATCCAAATCTTAGATATATTATGTTTATAATTCAATTAAGATTATAAATTGAATATTATATCAATTTTCCGAGAGTTATTTCAAATATAAATATTTCGACATATTTTCAATAACATTCATAAAGTTTTTCAAAAAATTGGGTCTCTTTTTTACGACATAATTCCAAGTATAATTTCGAGGAACCTGAGCTCAGAAATATTTTATATTTTTTTCAAANAATTATTTGTTCGAGTTGTTTTTCTGATTTGATAGATGGCACTTTCCCACGCGTGGCCACGTGATCAAAATTCCCGTCTCACTCTAGCCACCACACCTAACTGGCCTCTCTCCACTCTATCCTATTCCGAGTACAGTAGAATTATAACTAACCAACTCCCTGAATTGAACACACAATTGGTTTGTATTTTTACCTAGGCAATTTTGATCTAGTGTACTCGGAATAGGATATAGAAGCCAATTTGTCAAATAAAAGCCACTTTGAATTGCTTGCATATTTATAACATATAGCACCCACAACCCCAAGCTTTTCGAGGCTTTCTTATAATAAATGCTTTAACGGTGTTATCGGCTAATTTTTATTTAAATATAAAAACAGGATGATAATTTATCTTCCAAAGGTTAAAATTTTGGGATAATATAATTATTTTGGAAAATTTTTGATTATGGCAGTTTAGAAATTTTCTGAAACATTTGCTTAAGCGGCTGAACAATTTCTTCGAATTACCACTTCGATAAGCAGAACTCAATCTGATTCATTAAAATTAAAATTCAAAATAAACAAAACTGATGAAAAGAGTGCGAGGATACGTGCAAACAAACAAGTAACTTTCAATAACTTTTCATCGGTTGTTTAATTTAACTTGTCTATAATCAATTCATTATTAATTTGATATGTTTAAATGGTGAGTGAGCATTGGTCACCTGCTAGATCAACTAGTTCGGGAATTGGTTCTAAATAAAAACTTTCAAATAAGACCTTCTTGATCTATATTCATTTTCAAATTATATTAAATGATCAATTGATTAATCGTAATTTTTGACTTCGTTATTTTCAACTTAAAAAATTTGCATCAGATTAACAGCCTTTTGAATTTTGAAAAAATTTTAAAATTCCTAGAGAGCAAATGCATGCTATAACAAAAGCGTTAACGCTGATACGCGTTGGCTCTAAAGATCGAACTAAACGTAAAGTTGATATTTGGCCACATTGTGATCAAAATAAAAAAAAACGTTTTTTCGTGGAGTAAATTTTTGAACTTTTCAAGTTAATTTAAAAATAATAGTTTTGATCCTGAGCAAACTAAATCAATCCTCAATTTCATGAAAGTATCGTATATTTTCCCTTTTTTTTTTCTTTTAACCCCCTCACACCCTTTGACTATCTAAAGGCAAAAAAAATTTCGGGAGCCAAAACGGCGCAGAAATAACATCGTCACAGACCTAGAATTAATATATGTTATAGAGTTTGCAATTTTATTCCCAAAAATATTATTGAAAATTTTATACCATGACTCATGGTCCATGAGCCGTTCGAAAGTTTTTTTCCTACTTTTTTTTAAGATTTTCGTCAAAATTTCTTAAAAAATTAATTGTGTGAAAACGATACATAATATCGAAATTCTGAGGAAGCAAGTTTTTAGGAAAGTATTTGAGGATCCTTTTGATGTAAGTATATTTTATCTGCAGTCTCTATCCGAAGAATAGTTTTTTCACAAGTGATTTTTATGAAACTCAAAATTATGAAAAAAAAATATTTTTCAAAAAATTATTTTTCGAAAGAATTGAACGGCAATTTAACCCAAATAGAGCCGACAAAGACAAATCGATCAAATATAGAACATAAGGTGGTACTGATTTTGAGTTTTCAGCTGATTAGCAATATTTTTCACATTT
>SCLH01000152.1:143528-154537 GCA_004367855.1 Oikopleura vanhoeffeni
CGATTTGTATTTCCAAAACGTATTATTTATTTATGTGACAAAGGTTTTAACCTACCTTCTTTGATGTCCAAATCTTTAATCAAATCGCCAATGTATTCTTCAATGTTCAAATATCCATCTTTGTCTTTATCAAGATCTTCTAAAACTTCCAGTGCAGTCACCTCGCGCATTTCTTCGTGACTTCCAGGATGAAGGTACAAAGTGAACTCATCTCGATCTAGCTTTTCATCTTTATTTCTAAATTTATTCATTAAAGTTTGAAAAACTTTATAGTTTAAACGTTAAAAGTGAGCTTATTTTGAGGTAAAACCCTAATCTGGGAGACCGTTCTTATAACAAAATGGCGAGTCATGCTCAAATGAGGGTCAGGTGCAATCGAAGACTTCCCCGCACCTACAGTCTCCTTGATTAGTATCGTTTATAATTTTAAAAATAATACGACGGAGCAGAAAGTGAAGCGTAATTTCAAATAAACCAAAATTTTCATTTGACTATTTTCTCTACTTGATTTCTCAAGTTCGAGAAGTTAAGTTTCTGAATATGTACATTTATTTAAAAAAATTGAAAAATTTCCGAAGACTTTGAAAAATTACTTTTTCAAAAAATGCAACGTTCAAATTGCTTTAAGTTTTTATTCGTGAATTTACAGCTCATTGAACTGTTATTTTTGTAAGTTATTTATCAATATAAGACAAAAACCGAAAAACATTTTTAGCGAGTAGAGAAACATGGATTGAACCTAATAAGGACTTACTTATCAGCTGCATCAAATCGTCTGAAGTCTTGTTTTTTGCGCATTTCTATATTTTTACTATCTTTGTTTGGATCTTCATGAGGGTGAACAGTTAACAGTATAAACTGGTACGATAAATTATTACTTAGCCATACTAGTACAAAGAAAGAATATTAAAGGGAGTTGTGGGTGTAGACTATTGGAATTGCTGGGGAAAATTGCTTACTTCTCCAGCTAGACTGGAAGGGTCGATATCGGGCAGATAAGAATAAATGAGATAAAAATACTGGAGACTGAAACCTTCTCTTTTAAATGCAATTAAAATTTCTCGATTCTGATAAAGGGTGACTCATTGGTGCCGCGCTAAAAAACCGGTAAATATATGTGCTCTATTCGCTTCTACTCGGTCAATTTTGCTTCAAATTGAATCAAACAAACATTTCTTTCAGAGTATGAAGTTTTCCAATAAAATTGAGTTTCGACCGTTAGAAAAAATTCTCTATTGCTAGAGTTTATCACACGAGTCATGTGCTCGCACGCTCACGCTCACAATAAATTATTGTTAGAAGGATTCTACAAAATATATAAATTTATTTTCTTCCACTCATGCATTCTCAACCCCCACAGTCCCCTTAAACCACCACAGTCCTCTTCAAAGTCGATGAAAACATGATTGAAACAAAAAATTTCAGCTTTCTAGCAACTGGTGTAATCTAGGCGGAACTCGGCTTAAGAGGATGTAGCGTGAGTCACACTAACTGAGCTTAGCTGAGTAGCCTTGCAGGTTCACCCGGTTTTGGTGACGAAATTCACACTAAAAAATGCACTTGTGGCATGGAACTAGTAAAAGCAATTTTTTCTATTCTGTTTCGAACAAAAACTGTTTTTTAATCAGCTAATTTTTCTCGTTATTTTTTTGTGTCCTGGTGATGCAAAATCTTCATGAAAAATATTGACAAAAAAATTTTCTTCGGAAATTAAAATATAATCACATGTTTCGTTTTGATCATTTGATTATTTGAAAAAATGCCGATGTTTCTTTGTAGATAAAGTAAACCTCGAACAAAAAACTCAGTAAATACACTCCAAATCATAACGGTCTTTTAAAATGAAATTTTTTTGAAATTCTATTTTGTGTTCTTAGATCGTTTTCAATTTTGAAATAACTAGTTTTTGGAAAAATTTCAGTGATCTGTATTTATAAATGACGTTCTTATAGCCAAACATTACAGTGACAAGCGATTTTTCGGGTGATTGCTGCATATATTGTTACAGTAGTTATTGGCAATGGGTAACACACGAGCTTTTTGTCAAAAGTGTTGCCCATTGCTCTCACTGTTACCCATTGTCCTTATATAAAGAGCGTTGACTATTGCCCTCATAGTCTGATTTTCCCCAGAAGGAATGTCAAAAGTTAAAATTGGGACTGATTTAATTGTAGTGATTTTTTCTGTTCGTTTTAAACCGTAGGATTTGTGCTGGTTTATAGTTTTTTATCAAAAAACATCAGTTTAAATGGGCAAAATTGTACATTAACTCTACGGATTCTCCAGGGTGCTGCCCATTTTACGGGTATGCCCTAAGAGCTCTGAAAATTTCTCTGCCCAGTGCCAAAAACTACTGTACTATTAGTAACATAACTTGTTATTTAAGTACAATTAATTGTTAGCAGTAAACAGAAAACGTAAGATTCAACCAAAGAAACTTGTTAATTTTCTAATACCAAATTATTGAAATTCTCACACGACTTAAATGCACCTCATATAATATGAGTCATATTATAGAAAAAGTTGTTCACCCGTAATCATTGTAAATTCTTTCTGGGTTGTATTTAACATTCCTGATTTCATCTTTCATGATAAACCCATCTTGATTGATGTCAAACCTCGGTAGTTTTAGATCGGTGTCTTCGTAAACGAAACGCATTTCAACATAGCTTATCCATTGTTCTAATTCACTTTCTTCTAAAAGTTGGTTTCCGTCAATGTCGATTTTTTCGAAAATAACTGAAAACTTTATGAAATATGCATTAATTTTATACTGTGCATTCCGAAACAAATTATTATCTATAAATAGGACGTTTTGGCCTTATACACAACACATGCTCCAGAGGAGATAGTTTTTGTGCGAGAAGTTCTAATCACACGTAATTTGAGGGAAGTACTAAATGTGTCAAATAGTTTGAAACGCCAAAATCGCGCGCTGATAGAATCTGGTTCCTGATTGATCAATTAGCTGAAATAGTAGGTATGAAAGGCTAAATCGAGTCGCGGTCGCCTTCACATTTTAATTCATACAATCTTCTGCTCAAACTAACTCAATTTCGAAAAATTAATATTTATCTAAATTTAAACAATAAAAGACGGGTATATTCGATCAAAAAGGCCACAAATATATTTATAAATGAATGAGGTGATTTGAAAATATGCTATTAAACATAGGCTCAAATCATCTCAAGACTCGACAAATAAAATTTTATCTCGACGCTACTTGAAACTCACGCGGTTATAATCCGAAATTTTATTGTGCAAACTTTTCGGGAATCTCGACTAAAATTTAAAACTCTGATCGGTCGATTTCAAAAATAATGTTGGTCTTTCAGAAAACTATGAACAATCAGCGCTACTTTTTATCATTCTTTGTGATAAATCAAAACTTATTTACAGCATGTCATATTTTTGCTCCCAATCTTCATTTTTTGCTGAAGCTAAGCTCAACAAATCAATGTTTGAATTTAAAAACGCGTAAGTGTTTCACAGATTTACGTTCTCACTGACCAATCACCGATGTCAATCAGGTTACAGCGAGAATCTAAAATTGGGAGCAAAAATGTGACATACTGTGAAGCAAATTTGGATTAAAATAAAACTTACAAACAGACCAATAATAGCTATCAATTTCAAATAATTAACTGATCATTTTGACTGTGGGATCAAAATTGTCCTGGTTGTTAATATCCCGAGGATTTTCGTGATTTTAAACGACCAACTCTTATTCAATAAATTTTTGAAAAACTGTTAGCCGGAAATTTTTGTCCACACAATAAACGATGGCAAAAGTTATGATATTATTTTCTAGTGATGAAATTTTACTAAAGTTACTTCAAATTATTCTCCTAAAATCATTTAGAATGGCAGGCTAAGAATTTTTATACCTCTCTTAGCCTCTATTTTGGCCTCGACAGGTGACAGCCTACCTAAAACAAATTAAATTTGCCCACGAGGTCAAAAAAATGCATAATGCGCACTACTACTCCCAAGTTCAAGTCGATGATAAAATCTTGAAAATGAGTGCTTTGAAAACATCGAATTAAAAAATGAAAAGTTCAGCATCAACTTCAATTTCATGATCATTAAATCAACCAAAAACGAATTTTCAAGAAATTATTCAAATTATTTAAGAAAAACCGGTAATAATTTTCAGGCAGGAAATCAAAGTGATCAATTGAAGGCCTTGACTGATCACACAATTTTGAGAATGCATAACAATTTTATAGGTTATTTTCCTGAAATCAATGCGTTAGGCTTTTCGCGGCTTTTGTCGTGGCTCCCAGAAGTGACATGCGTTTTGGGGTGATCCCCAGGAGTCCTGGTGTACAGGTTTTTCTCTGAACATGGGTGGTCATTTTGAGTTACGCAAGAACTTCAAAAAATGAGTAGTTTCAGAAAGCCGAAATGAAAACGGTGTGGACACCAGTGTTCTTAATCGGGATGAGTTTTCAATCGCGATCCCGACTGTATTTTTTATTTCAATCCCGGTCGCTATTAGTCAATTTTAATTCTGAACATCGGGGACTGTACATGTTTTTAAACCGGTTTTTCGACCAATCAGGAATATTCAAATAAGAACAGAATAAAATCTCCGTAAAATTTCCTTCAATATATGGCTATTTTGATTATTTCTGAATTTTAGATCTTCCTAAAAATGCATCTGAATTTTTTGAATGAAACTACGGTTTGGGAAAAATCCATCGAATGTCGATTCTTGATGTAGAGTTAAAAAAAATTATTTCACTGAAAGTTGCCGAATTGATAAGCCGTCCTGACCACCGTTTAAAATATATTTTATTCACCTCATGAAAAAAAAATTATTTCGATGTGCTGGAATTTTGTTTTTTCTCGACTTTTTTCAAAATTTTAAATTTTCGATTTCGACGTAGAAATCGTATGAAAACCAATTAAATAAATTTTGAACGATGGTCAGGACCTTTTTTTAAGGTCGATAGCAAACGCGCGTTTTTTGAGTGTTTTTCCAAAAGACGATATATAAAGTTAAAATAATCGATCTGAAGAAAATCAGATTATTCGAAGTAAGCTCAAAAGTGGCAACTTTTGTTCGAAAATGTTTTTATCTGAAAATTCTGAAATGGCAAAAGTTTCTCATCAAGAGAAAAAAAAATCGAAAATGTGCAAATCTGTCAAAATGCACCGAGGCTCTTAATTAACCGCGGCCCTTGTTTTCCAAAAAACAATAGTGGTTCCTTATTTTTATTGCCAGTTTCTTTAAATCCCACGAAATTCAGAAAAAATTACCATTTCAATATAAAAACGAAAAATTATGGTGCTTAATCGATGGTGCTTAATCAAGGGTTGACGACTCTGCTTTTCCCGTCAATATATCCCCTATTCACACTTTTGTTAATATCCCGGCCCTGATTAGGAAACGTAGTGTGTTTTTAAGTAGTAGGGCCGGGATATTAACAAAAGTGTGAATAGGGGATATACTGAATACTAACAGTTCATAAGAAAAACCCAAAATGCTGATTTGTAGATCTATTCTTAAGCTTGCGAAAAAGTACATCACAAATTATTTTTGACTTTTACACAAATAGGTACAGTATCGTAACAAGAGGACATTTTCCAAACTGCAAAAACTATCTCCTCCCATACGGTTTATCTAATTCAGCTCAAATTTTCACAAATCACGTAAAGGTAGTATGTCCATCTTTTCTCATGGGCTTTTTTTGATCTGGCGACGAAACAATTCTAGAACGCCAAATAACCGACGATTTTCACAATTTCAGACTTCAAAATCTATCTCCTCCTAGGATATATTAGCAAAATGGCTCACATTTTTATCAAGTATTCTCAGGAACAATTGTAAGAGACTCTCACGGGCTTTTTTTGCAATTTTCAGCTTAAACTCGAGATATGAATTTTTTGGTCATTTTCGAAAAAATTTCCGAAAAAAAAAAAGCTTCGATTTTTTCGGAAGTAGGCTCAAAAAAAAACAGTGAAACACTGATGAGAAAGTTGGCTTACGTCAAGTTGCTATTTTGAAGTTTTAGTGGTCAAACTCGAGCAAACGTTATTTTTTAACTTCATCTTTTAAAAAATACTGATCGAAAAAGATAGTTATAGAAAAAAATCAAAAAAATGTGAAAAGTTCAAATTTTTTTTCGATGATTGGGTTTTTAGTAGACTTAATTATCACCCCGTATCAATTTGGAGCATTTTTAATGCCTCTAAGGCCTTTATTAAATCAGAGTCGTCTACCCACTTAATTAACACGGAATAACTAAATTATTTCCAGAAGTAGTTACAGGCTTGTAAAGGGATGCATATTGGTTTTCAATGCTAAATTGGTTTTCAAAATAATTTTTAGTATGCTCCAAATAATGATTTTTTATCACAATCAATTTAAAAACACTCGGGATTCCGGTGCCGACCAGGGACGCGGAAGTTTGATCCCGTTTCAGAACACTGGGAAAGCACAATCGGAAAAGAACACTGGTGAACACCCTATTTACTTTTGCGGGGCACTTTGGTTGAGAAAAGAATTAAGAGGGTGCGAAATCACTAACCAGCACGTAATTTTAAAGCTCTCTTATTATTTTGAAGCAACCTATTCATTGCGCTTTGTTATTTATGCCTCATATATAACTTATATATAATATAAGTCTTTCGTTGCTAAATTTGAATAAAATTATGCCTTCATTTCTTTCGGAAAATTATTTTTTTAAATTAAATGTACATAAAAGGGTCAAGTTATTTTTGAAGATAACTGATATTGCAAAAGTCTTTACATAAAAAACGTTGCAACTCATTAGTTTTCAGCCATCATTTTGAAAATGATGCCCGTCGACACTTAGTTTTCCTTTATGAAACTATGACGCGTTTCATCTTTTTAACCGGTTTCTTATGATAAACATAGTGTCGACTCGACAGGCATTATTTTTGATATGATCTCTAAAAACTTATAGAAAAGCCTTGATTTTACTTTACCTGCTAAACGATTTTTTCTATCTTCTTCACTGAGTTTCAGAAGTTCATCATACTGATTTGTATCTAAAATTCCTACGATTTCGTCGAGCCCGTCATGTTTTTCATGACTTAAATCAACAGATCCTACGGTTCCTCGAGCGTTAGCGTTTAAAATCGGCAAAAATTGAGAAAGTTTCATTTTAGATTTCTCTCTGTTTTTTATGTCACGTCTATATTACATTTAAAGGATTGTTTGAAAATCAGCTGAGAGTCCTCAAAACAAACATTTATTACCGTACTCTGTCACTTGAGAAATCTCACCCAGATCAGAGAAACAAAACTTTTCGGGATTTGATGACTATTTTCGATAGGATTTTGAAAATAAATATTGTGATTTAACTCCTATACAGTCGTATTCGTTTAAACTCACAAGGAAAGGGTCCGATGGTATCTGATATGACCACTTAAAGTCATTATGGGTGTGGCCCACCGTGTGGGGTGTTACGCGTTGGATTGGAAGTTCGAAACTAGGAATTTTGAGTACACCTATTTGTAGACCTATCGTGTTTTTTAGTTTATTTGGAGCAAAAATGGGTTTTTGACATTTCAAAATTTTAACTCCCTGGTGTCCAAAATAGCCAAAATATGAAACGGACATGATGAAACCGGAAGTTGACGACCAAAAAAGCTATTTGGGTTAGACATTATAGAAGAGGGTGCACTAAACCTGTGTGCCAAGTTTCAGATCATTGTGGCTTGGTTTTTTAGACTGGCGGCAAAGCATCACAAGTTGGAAAAAATGATTTTTTGTCAATTTTTACTCAGTTATCAAAGTAAAAAGATCGCCTGCGGGAGAGAAGTGATAAAAATTGCAAAAGTCATGCATCTAAAATCTCGGGCGATATACTAGAGATCATGCACGTGTCATATCAACTTTCAAAAATGTCTGAAACTTCGGTTTTTTTAATACGGAATTTTAAATTTGGCCTTTTTTAAATTTTTTCATAAAAATTAATCGGAAATTACGTGTAAATCACTTTTTGTCTATAACAGTTTGTAGACAGCATTTTATTTAGCATGGAAAATTAAGTATACCACCAAACAAAATTTATACCCCCTTCAGTCTCTGTTTTTGTGACAACGATTAACACCTTAATGGAGTGTATAATAATTTGTCGAAAAATTGGAAATTTCGATTTTTCAATGAATAAAAAAAATTTCTTTAAATCGTGTTGACCACCTTTTTGGTTAAATTTCATGTTCAAACCCAATATTTCAAAGATAATTAAATTTAAAGTTTTTCAAGACTCTCACTTGAGAAAACCATGGTTTTCAATCAATCATATTTTTCAATTTTGCCTTTGAAAACGATGGGCCGAAATCATTTTTACGCAAAGTTGTAATTATATCAAAAATTATTATACACCGGATGAATTTCATCCTGATCTCTTCACAGCCAATCAGCATGCTTATGATAAAGTACATTCTATCATCGCTAGCAAAATCATCACACACTTCAGATTACAAAATATTATTTGAGTGTAGGGTGTTATCGGTTTTTCGAGAGAATCGGAATTTTGAGAAAATCCAGGTTGACTTGAGCCTAATTTACAGGTTGAATTTTATTTTTTGTCGGTGTTTCACGCATCACTTAATTTATAGTGTAATTTTTAGCTTATTTATAGTGTAGTGATAAGTGAAGCTTGAAACACCGACAAAAAATAAAATTCAACTTGTATGAAAATATTTTGTTTGATAGCAATTGGTTTTTTTTGTGCCTGATTTTTTTCTTTTCAAAAATTCAGTTTTTCAAGTTAAAACATTATTTTTTAAATGAAAATTCTAATTTTTAGGGGAGAAGAGGATTCCCCTGTTTTTTTCCTTCCCCTTATTCCCCTTGAGTATGGTTCCCTTCCCTCCCCTTTTTTTCCTCTTACTTTTTACAAGCCTGCTTGAGTGCTCAGAAGTTGTCCGTCATAACAAGTTATCTGAAAACGATGAAAACTTTTGAGATGCCTATCACCGTTTTATCCTTATAAGAAGTACGCGAGGTTAAAGTTTTCAGCTATATTTTCAAACTTCGAAAGAAAAGACAACATATTGAGAAAGTTTTTCTCAATGGTGGATTTCGAATACGATAAGACCTTTTTGAAATCGATGGTCTCAGATTTCTTTCATTTTAGGCTCAGTGTGTTCACCGTAGGCGAAAACCAATTTTGAGATTGAAAAATTTCTTTAAAAATTCACCACAAGGTGGCAGGAGGCGTTCAAAGTTCGAAAAAATGAAAAAAACTTGGGTGCAAGCTAGCGCCTACTAAGTGTAAGTTCAAAATTCAAGGGTATCAAATTTTGGAAGGCTAAAATGTCTCAATTTGTCCAAACATTTCATCACAAGGTGAAAAGTCCCCAGGGATCACGAAAAAGACCATGAAAAATTTAAAAAATCCACACGTAACGCAAGAGAGCAAAATCAATAAATCACTAAAAACAAAATTGAAAATTGTTGTGCAGGCTGGCGCCTAAGTGGGATTATAATTTGACAAATTGTTGGTGTTTTAAGAATCCATCTAGGTTTCCCTAGCGGTGATCATCTCAAAATTTTGAAATTCGATCCCAGGGTCTCACAAGACGCGTCTAGACGTGTGAGTTCAAAATTCAAGGGTATCAAATTTTGGAAGGCTAAAATGTCTCAATTTGACCAAACATTTCACCGCAGGGTGAATAGTCCCCAGGGATCACGAAAAAGACCAAGAAAATTTAAATCCACACGTAACGCAAGAGAGCAAAATCGATAAATCACTAAAAACATCACTTAAAAAATGATATCAAGCTAGCGCCCACGCCTGATTATAATTCGACAAGTTGTTAATGTCTTTAAAATCCTTGTAAGTTTTGCTTGAGAATTTTACTCGATTTATCTTGAAATTTGACCCCAGGGTCTCGCAGGAGGTTTGAGTTCAAATTTCGGGGGTATCAAATTTCGGACGTCGAAAATGTCTTAATTTTACCAAAAATTTCGCCACATAGTAAACCGTCACCAGAAATTTCTAAAATGACCCTTTAAGTTGAAAAATATCCACAAAGGACGCAAGAGTGCAAAATCGATAAATCACTAAAAAGCATCACTTAAAAAAAAATGATATCAAGCTAGCGCCCACGCCTGATTATTATTCGACAAGTTGCTGATGTTTTTAGAATCCTTGTAAGTTTCCATTGGGAATTTTTTCGATTTATATTTAAATTCGACCCCAGGGTCTCGCAGGAGGTGTAAGTTCAAATTTCGGGGGTATCAAATTTCGGACGTCGAAAATGTCTCAATTTGACCACATGGTGGATCGTCATCAGAGATCACGGAAATGACCTTTTNAAAAAATTAAAAATTGTAGTGCAGGCTGGCGCCTACGTGGGATCATAATTCGACAAATTGTTGGTGTTTTTAGAATCCATATAGGTTTCCTAACAAGCAACATTCTCAAAAATTTAAAAGTCAACCCTAGGGTCTCACAGGACGTGTAAGTTCAAAATTCAAGGATATCAAATTTTTGAATCTAAAATGTCTTAATTTGATCAAAAATTTCAGCTCAGGGTGAACTGTTACCAGAGATCAGGAAAATTATACTCAAAATTGAAAAAAACTATCCGCAAGTAACGCAAGAGAGCAAAATCGATAAATCACTATAAAAATAAAAATTCACTTAAAAAATCCTTATCGACAAATGATTAAGTATGACCTTTAAGGTTAATAATTTTTGAATCAGTACAAAAAAATCGAAAAAGAGTCCCTTCAGTTTATTAATTTCTGAAAACAGAAAAAGCTGCTTAACCCTTGTGAGCACAGAGCCACAATTGTGGCTCCAGCATACCTAAAATCATCGAAAAAAGACAAAAACTGGATCGAGGAATCTTTTGTTTCAAATACATTATAAAGAATTTAGATTCGGTTTCGAGAAAATAATTGAATTTTTCTTCGAATGTTTTGTTCCGGCATTACGGGGAGTTGATTTATCAGGATTTTTCGCCTATGTTTCACTTCCGTAAAAATTATTTCGGAACTGGACATACAAATCAAATGT
>SCLH01000152.1:174689-189467 GCA_004367855.1 Oikopleura vanhoeffeni
CATTAGTAAACAAACTTTATAAAAAGTGAGTTTACTTAACTGCAGAATGCAAGGCCTATCACAAATAGGTTTATCATCTGTAATTTGTTTCTTTTTCATTTTTATTTCGCGTCATTTCTGAAGTACCATCTTCAAGGCCAAGTTCTACATAGTTTTCAAATAATGGCTTGACTGCATATTTTTTAATTTTATTCGTTTCGGCCAAAATATTGCTACATATCTTGTGGGATCTTCTATGAATTTACCATAAGCAACTAAATGTTTATTATATCGAAAGTGTACAACTTAAGGAGGTGAAAGTGGCTAAGAAAAACTAAACATTGTGTTTAGCTTAAGTGTATAATTAGAGTTGTTTCAACGCTAAACGATAAAAGTGACAAGTGATTAAAATTGTAATACAACTGTTATCATAACTAAAAACAATACAATTACAATGATTTTTATGTGACTTTGTTAAAATACAGTTTAACTGTTTCTCATACCGGTTGATCCGGCTCATACCGGTAGTTAATTTTAAATACTATTTTTTTGAAATTAATTATGAGAGAAACAACAAAAAAATACATGTTGTTCGAGCTCGTTTGTATTTTACCTGTTACCGACTAATTTCGCCGTTGTACTTTTTTCTCGCTTGCTTTCATAATTCAGCAGCAATTCTCATCGAAGTCACTTGTTTTGTGAAAACTTTAAGGCATCTATAAGGTTGATATTGTTATAAATATTGAACATTTGACAGTTTTGAGTCCAAGCTGTATATAGAATTGAGCTAATGGTGAGAAAGTATCAACGATTTTCCATGAAACGATTGAATCAGAGTATTTATTCCTGTTTTTCTGCCATAGGAGATAAATCTTTGTCTCATCATATTCAGACATCATATTTTTTTCCACAGTATGTCGCCGGATAACTGGAGGAAAGTTCAAATGTAGATATTTTTCAATAATTCTTTTGGAGAATCTACATCACATTTGATAAAACCATAAAGTTCCCCATTTTTTATACCAGATAAAAGTTCATCATCCGTAGAGTAGTCCAAACTAAGCTGTGGAAACATGTTGTGTGGGCAATTGTTTGTAGGCACTTCGTTGTTTCCCACCTGACAGCCATACATTAAATGCAAAATTCCACGACGAGAACGCAAAAATTGATGCTTCCATGGTCATTTTTTCCGTTGTTAGAAGACCTCAATTTTGCAGTAAGGACACCGGTGAAACCTTAAAAAATTGATATTGATACTAGACTGACAATTTGATCATAATTTTTGTTTATTTTATTTTTTCATTTCAGCCGCACTCCCCCTTAACTTGAGTTAGTTTACCTGCAACCGTGGAATTCGAAGTAAATTTCTTGGTTTCACTTTTGCATAACCATCGATTTCATATTTGCCAACAGTTACTTCTCCACGTAATAGTGTTGTTTGAATTGTCTCGATTACCTTTAGGATTCAATCAAATCTTTACAATAGTGTTGCATGTAATTTAACCATTGAAGAGCTTGAAATGACGTCTGTGAAGACAAAATACTTTTACGAAGCTGTCGATGAGTTTTTTTGCCATAGATACCAGGTGTTGTGTAGGTAAGGTTGACTTTGGCACCATAAGTAAAGTGAGTTAAAGTCAAAAAAGCAGAAAATAACTGAATTTATCACGCCATTTGGTGCAAAACGTCCAGCAGAGGTCCCGTGTCATCACGTAAATTAAGGTAGCGGTGATATACATTAGATAATCCACCATAAGCTGACCTCGAAAATCTTTTCGGATATGTCTTTATTGACACGAACAATTAATGGAGATTGTTTGTCAAAAAAAATTATAGCATATTTTTTGAGCCAACCGTAAACTTATAAAAAATCCATCAAATTTTGACCAAATAACTCATAAAAAGCATTAAACTGGTTTTGAATTGCGTCTAAAAATGGTTAAACATCATGTTATTATAAAAATTAGCCAATCTTTCATATTATTCATTTTATTTTCATGATTATTTGGAAGAGACTTATTTTGATAGAAGGCTTTCGCCATTAATATAATTCTTCTTCAGAAATATTATCACCTTTTAAATTGCTATAAAAGCAGAAAACGGAGGAAATTCTTCGTATTTTTCTAATTCCTCAACCGAGTTAAATATTCATAGGGAAAAACTGATTTACATCTTGAACTTTCCACGTTTTAAATATTTTGAGAGAGTACAAGGTACACTCAGAAGCATGGTATTCGAAATTAAAATCGTCAATTGACACTAATATATTAGTACTCCGTTTCAGAAAAGATACTTTCATGTCCTTACGTTGTGTACTGTAAACAAGTGGTGCTATACAGGGTAAATCCAATTTAGCACAATTAAAGCCATTGCAATTTAACTGAAAGAAAGTTTTAAGTTTATTCTCCATTTATATAAAGTGCTACATTTTTCTTTATTAAAATTCAATTTATCTCTTTATCGTCAATTTTTTGAAAAGCGTCATTAAAATATTTTGGTACGGTATCATTGTTTTAAACGATCAAAAATCGAAATCGTTCATCAGTTTCAAGCACTGTCGGGGCGAGATCTTTCGCGACTAAACTTTATTTATATGTTGTTAAAATTTGAACCTATTACCTATAGAACATACTTTACACTGCGGTAATATCTAACCCTGTTTTGTCAGTGATAGAAAATTCTTTTGTATAGTCAGTGTGCGTTTTAACTTTTTCTACGTCTCAATGTCCCAGTGACAAAATATTTTTGCCTGTAGTTTGCAGCCTTAGGGGTAAAATTTTGGCTTTTATCATTTCGGCAATATCATCAACATGCTACCATAAAAAACTTGTTTCGCGACTATTTTTTGGAACTGAATTGTTATCACAAATTTTCTATGCTTTTCTAAATGTTGACATTAGCTGTTTTGAACCACATTTTCAGATTTGCCAAAAAAATAATTCGTAATTGATTTTGGATTACACAAAGTAGACTTATTTGCCATTATCAAAAATTAAAATGCATTATTTGATCAATTTTCGCATAGGATGATTAAAAATTGGGTCAATTTTCAGCATTGTAAATGAAAATTGTCATGTTTGATTTCTTGAGAAAGATCAACAACATCTTCCGGGTAAATACAGTACTAGGTTTTTCACGTCGTAAAAAAATTGACAACAGACTCAAATTCATCCATTTTTAACAAAGACACTTGTAATGTTTTTTAACGAGAAAAATATTCGATAATCAAACTTTTTGGAGATCTCAATAACGTCAATTTTGCTTTCCATGGTTCGACTACTGCAGGAATGTAGAAAACATTTTTCCAGTTTGAATGGAATTCTCTTGAACACATCCTGAAAATGAGTATATACTCAACTTAGAGGTATACATTAACTGATGAAAAGTCTTGATTGCTTCACGAAATGTACGCCATAGAGTACATTTGGAGAGTTCAATGATCACTGTTACATTCTTAATAATTAATAGATTATCAGTTAACACATAAATTACAACATGAAGTTAATTTACTCTACATTCTTGGTGAAACATTTAAGACATACAGTGTCACTTTAGATGAATACTCAATCTTTATCTTGAATTATACATATACAAACTCATTTTCAGTTTTTCTGGAAAATCTCTGGTTGTAACCAGAAGTTCAACCATCAGTGAAAAAATCTGCTGATAAAATTATCAGATATTCATCTTACTTGAAAATTTAAGGTTGAGGAAGAAATTAATTATATTTGTATTACTGAGTTATGACAGAAGAATTATAATTTGGCAGGCACATTTTACATACTCTAGGTATGGTCTTCATAAGAACCCTTTGATGTGTTGTCGCACTAAGAACGGCACCGGAGTCGCATGAGAAAGGTGTTTTATCCGCTATATTTTGGTACACAACTTCGGGCCCGGTAGAATTGTCGGAGTCTGAACTCACACCTCAGACGCTGGCGCTTGTAGTAAAGAAAAATTAGTTTTATATAAGGTTGATACTTGAAGCTCATTAAAAATAGGGCTATTTACCTCGGTTGATGTTTAGTCCTTAAATTTCTGGAGAGTTACAGCGAGAGTGTCGCGTCTAACTTGATAGATTCTCGAGTTGTCATAGAGTATGTATGCGCCTTAAGTGAAGTTGTCATGCGCGTCTCGCGGCCGCGGCTAGCGCTTGTAATTAAAAAAATCGTGCTTTCTTAATGTATGAAAAAAATTTAAAAAAAAATAATTACCTTAGTTGATAATTTGAGCTCCGTAAATTCACTGAATATCGAAATTTCAACATTGAAATATTTTTCGATATTTCCAATCGATGACTCATTATTCTCAATGAAGTTTTCCCAATGTTTCCAAATTTTTGATTTGAATTTCTCATCGGTAATGCCTCCAACTCTTGCGAATTTTAATTCGAGCTTGGGGTTTTTTGACAAAAAACATGCCAAAAATAGTATCGACGGAAAGTTCTCTAGCTTCACAGCTTGTCTTTTGATCATTCTCTGTTATGAAAAAGAATGAAAAAAACGTTCCTTTTTATACAGTGCAAAATGTACCCTCGGGCCTTAATTAAATGGACATGGGTTGTATCATAAAACATCTTGAACAATCAAGTTGTGTTGAGTTAACATATTTAGTTGTATAAGAGTAAAGTATAGTTGTTTCAATGCCCCGCGGCAATATAAAGATGATTCACTGTAAAAAAGAAGCGGCGCACTACCAAATTATGGTATGTGTATTCTCATGAGCACACTATTTTAGTGCAGTATAAGCATTATAATAGAATGAGTCGAGTAATATAACCTGATGAAGTAGCAGCGGGGCACCATCATAGTGTGATTTAAGTATTGTATTATACACAGTGCACTATCAGTAAAGTATAAGCGTTATTATATAAGCTCATTATAAGTGTTTGGGTGAAAACAGTACAGTTTTAAAATGCCCTGAGGCGATATATAAGGTTCAAAAATTTATTCAAGAACAATCAACAACAACTACAGTACCCCCCCCCCGGAAGTTAAAAGTTTGCAGGACTATTTTTTACCTTTGTCTAACTACTGACCAAATCATCAAAAATTTTTATTCAAAATTTCCGCGTTTTTTCGATTTTTTTCAAAGTATTTTTTCCAAAATGAACTAAAAAAATAACGTTTGCTTTAATTTAACAACTAAAACGTCAAAATATCATATTGACGTTAGCCCAACTTTCTGATCAGTGCTTTTCAGTTGGCTTTCTTTTGAAAGCCTACTATCAAAAAGCCGAAGCACTTTTTTTTTTTCGAATTTTCTCCGTGGGTCCCTTAAAAAATCATATTTCGAGTTTAAGGTTGAAATCCAAAAAATTGACCGAATTTATTGGTCGTATTGTGTATGAGCTAGCTTAGAAAAAATGAATGAATTTGAAAAAAGATTCTAGGAGGAGATGTTTTTCCGACGGATAATGCCAAAAAACGGTGTTTTCTGCATATTCTAGCAAAAATTAGAGCGCAATTCAAAATTTTGATCGAGATTAATTTTGGCCTAACACTTTTACAGTTATGTCAAAATTTCAGATAATTTGACATGAAACGTGGGAGGAGATAGTTTTACCATTTTGGCTTGAGTCCGCTTGTGCTGCTTATGTGACAAAGAGTTTGTTGCATACAAAAAATTTTGACACATTTCTTAACGGAAGCTTAAGGCTAGATCTACAAACTGGCTAATCTCTATAATATCCTCGGAGCCCTGGTTGGCTTATATTTTATCGAGAAAAATCAATTCCAGCGACCAGTACCCCTTTAAGACCAAGGATTTTTTTTGTTTTTGAAATTTTTTGAAAAAAAATGATTTTAAGGTCAAATTGTCATGACTAACTTTAGCCAGCTGTAAAAGTTGCAAATTAGGAGCTAGCGCACTTTTTTTTCTGCAATCAGGAAAAAGCTGTTACATTTTCAAAGTTTTTCTATTAGGGTCAACCCACCCAAGTGGACCCGTCAAAGTTCAAGGAAAATCTCAAGTTCATCGTAGAGACTTGAAAGAACCTTTCAAAAGAAATGCGAGGGTCGACTTTTCTGATGAAAAATTAGCATATGGGTCAATCATTGTGCCCTAAATCAAAAAACATGAAATTGTATCAGCTTTTTCTCCTGATTGCAGAAACAAAAACTGCGCTAGCTCCTAATTGGCAACTTTTACAGCTGGCTAAATTAAGTCATGAAAATTTGACCTTAAAATCAATTTTTTTTGAAAAAATTTTATAAACGAAAAAAATCTCACGTCCTTAAATGACCAAAAAAAAATTCTCTACAAGATAGCTTAAAAACATTGATACCCATTTTTGACTTTTGAAATTCCTTATTTCAAATCGTCAGTGACTGGTTATGCGGATAATTTCTTTTAAATTTTTTTAATTTTGTATATAGTTGTATTATTAGTAACTAGTCATGTTCTTTCGGAAATGGAGATTATTTTCAGCAATATAAATGAGAGAGGTCGTCACGACCTGGTCGTGATCAGATTCAGTTGAAAATTTTATTTTTCCGAGTGCAAAAACGTTATTTCATGTTATATTGACAAAATTCAGAAAAATATGGCGTCCTGAATCAGGACTCCTGATCGGTCGAAATTAAACAAATCAGCATATCGGAAATCATATCCCCTTTTCACACTACATGTATGTGGAATATCCCGGCCCTACTTCTAAAACACACCCTACGTTTGCTGATCAGGGCCGGGATATTCCACATAGTGTGAAAAGGGGATATCTATCTGACGCGTTAAAATCTTTTCTCGAAAGAAACAAAAATATTTCGAATTCCTCGATCATCAACTACGGCGCGCCGTCACTTTACTATTCATTTGGCTTGAGACATATGATCATTACTATGCAGAATGAGTCATTCTGAATGATTAATTTTTTGTACAGTTTTCTGGATTGCCCCAACTTGTTTTGTGATAGTCATATGTTAAAAATATTAAAATATGATTTACCTTTTCGGCTATTAGAACGTATCTGAAGGAATTCTCTCTGAAATATAAATGATTAATCAGTACAACTGAAGTTCATGCGAAACGATAAAAACTGTCTCTTTTATCATCGTTCTTCTTCAGGGTTAATTTTCGATAAAAATGCACAGTCTACCTTATACAAAGTTGTTTGAGGTCACGAGCACGAATTAACGGTTCCGTGATTATCTGTACAGTTGTCGTCACCTAAGGCTGTCCGCGGTTTGTACTTATATCCAGGGCACTTATTAAAATTTGAAAGAAGCTATTTATAATTTTTTTGGCGTGGAATTGAAAAAAATTATCTATAATTTTCAAAAATTTTGGTTTTATAGGGCTTTCTCATTGGTCAAAAATAAACCAATCAGAATCAATAGTCAAAGATTGTCAAAATTTTCCCCATAATTCACTGATACATCGGCATGCAATTTTTTTGAGGTTCTTTTCATACATCGCTTAAATGATAGAGTTTAGATTGACAAATTACGACAAAAGTATGGGTTTTTGACAGTGTTTTATTATCAGGCTCAATAAAACTGTTCTCCCAAGAAGTATTTTTGATTTACTATTAAGGGGGTGGTGTTAGTGATTTTTTGGAGATTATCAGCCGGCTTCGTAGGGTTAGACAAATTCAGACTGGACATTTTTGAAAATATACATTAGAAAGATCTATCTTTGATCTCACGACTCCATTTGACAGTTTTAGTACCACTCTCACCACCATCTGGTTACACCGCGGTTGACGACGAGTCCCTTAGCTTTTTCAACCGAACAAAGGATCCTAGAGCTTATATCGGAAAGTTTTGAGATTTGATGAGAATTTAGAAAATTGTCTTAATTTTAGTGAATCGGTAATTTTTTAATTCATAATTAATTTATTGTCATTTATTTGTACAGATAAACAGAAACTTTTCATTTCTACCTTCAACGCAGTCCATTGTTTCTACATAACATCCTAAAAACAGTTTATGCAAACTTTACAATAAAATATTCTCACTTTAACAATTTGTACTATACTTTGTACTGTGCAAAGTTTATAGTATAAGGATAATACAGTATACTCTCACTCATACTTAGTTATATAGTATATAATCACTCATAGACTATGAGTCATAGTCTATGACTCATAGTACAAAATACAATCAACTTCATACTTTCAAGATCGAGCGTAAAAAAATATTTCTCCCCCTCATTAATCACGTGCTTTTACAAGCAAATTAATTGGATAAAAGATTATGCGGGGAATTGCTGGAAAACTTGCGCGCCTGTAATTTAATGCTCGTTTTCACGTTAATTTCCCCGCCTCACTTTGATGACACACCTTTTTTATCAAAATGGAGCTCACGGAGTGTAATGTATAAAGTTAATAAATTAAACTCTCACTTTCTCTGGATTGCCGAAAATGTCACTAACATTATGTGACAACACTTTTTCTCGAGCCCGCGAGTTTTGCCGCTTCGAGTAAACAACACTTAACTCGGTTAGATATCAAGGCCAGGCTATTTGTACGTCAAGGGTATGTTTGGCTTATACCTCAGGCTAAAACTGAAGTTGACGTTCGTTTGACCTGAAATGAAAATGATTCGGATTAACTCGGTTGGATATTAAGTTGATTTGAGACAAAGATTAAGATTAAATCGGCTTAGATTCAGCTGATCTCTAAGATTTTAATCTCGACTCTGCTAGAATTTTTGTTTCTAATTAGGGTGTGGACTGGGTTTTTTTTTGAAAGTTACAGCTGTTTAGTGAAATGAAAGCAAATTTAACTCTCAGAATTTAAAAGAAGGAAAAATTACTTTTATCTACTTCAATTTAGACTTCAGCTGTAATAACCTCATTAGGCCCATATATGCCGGATATTATATCTCTTTATCACATTTTGGTGAGAATGCGTAGCCACATCGTCAAAATCACACGTTAAAGGGAGTAGTGGCTACGCATTTTAACCAAAGTGTGATAAAGGGATATATAATCCTAGTTTGCGAAAATTAAATCACAAAAAAAATGGAACAATTTATCCCAAAAAATGCAGAAATCATGCAAAATACTTCCGGTAGAAATCACCTTCCGATTTTGGCCAATATTTTGCAGGGTAAAACTGGCCGTGGCCACTTCATAATTATTAAAATTGGCGAAATGTTCTACTCTAATGTAAAAAATACATTAAATAAGGACAAATCATGTTCAATTAGATGTAAAACTCATCGGCGATCTGATCAAAATTGTGGCTGGACTGTCCAGCCTGGACAGCAAAATTTTTTAATTTTTTTGATGAAGAACCTAATTCGGAAAATTTCTGGAAATCCGAAAATTGGATTATAAAACCAAAACATACTGCTATCGAGCATACATGCTGTGGGACTGAAATTAATGAAATTGCGTCATTACAAATGCGCGATTTTGTAAAAAATAATTATGACGAAGGAATTACCAATCTGAAAATTATCAAAAATATATCCGGAATTAAACAAACTTTTGCTGATCATGCCACAGTTCTTTTGGGCGATGACAATAACTACCAAAGAATAATTCAGCGAAAAAGTAAAAGAAAAAATCCTGATGCTATGATTCCTCCTGAACTCGAAAAAATAGAAACTTGGGATTATTCTTCTAATTCTAAAATTTCTGGACAATTTATTCATCATAAATCTTTTAATTTTTTCCATCTAAAAGAATTTATTCATCTTCTCTCTACTAATATAAGCATTGACGGTACTTTTTTGTATAAATCTTAAACTTTGAACAGTGAAATTGGGTTTTTGAAGATTTTGGCGTCAATCTTGAACTTTGATTTTTGATTCGTTTTTTTTCAATGTGGAACAATGAATAATAAATCCGCATGATTCATTCTAGCATGTTGAGGAATTAATGAAGAATTAAGCCAATCACATCGCATCATTTGAGCATGAATCATAGGCTATGATTCATAGCAAAGTGAACAAAAGTTTTCTATCAATTGAAATTGCTATGACTCAAAATAGCTTTCAAAATAGCAATTGATATCGAAGGCTGAAAACACCACTCGATTGGGGTTGGCAGTAGAAGGCCAAAATAGTAAAAGGCCAAAAAATCGATAATTTATATTTTTCTCGTAGTAAAATATNTTCTGGACAATTTATTCATCATAAATCTTTTAATTTTTTCCATCTAAAAGAATTTATTCATCTTCTCTCTACTAATATAAGCATTGACGGTACTTTTTTGTATAAATGTATATATAATTATATGACCATATTAATCAAAAAACCCATCTTCAACCTATATCAGAGCACCATTGCCTGATAAAAAATTGGATACGTAAAAAACTTTTTTTCGAAATGTGAATGAAGAAATTTATAAGGAGGTAACCGGGTGCCGATTTTCTTATGCCTGAGAAAGTACACTTCTGATATGAAGCCGTATTTTAAATGCAATTAAAACTTTGTTTTCCAGATTCTACTATTCTCACGTGTATTTTTCATATAAAAAATAATTTCAAAAAAAAATCATGTTTTGGGTTTAAAAAATCGAAGTGCAAAACTCAACTATTATTTGGACACTATTATGGTCTACTTACTGACACCTAAACTGCTCTGTTCAACTGAACTAAGTTTTAAACATATTAATAATTTTTTCCAAGCAGTGATTTTTTTTGAGTACTTCAGAAATCCCCAAAATTTCAAGAATTTTTAATTTACATTAAAAACAACTTTATTTCACTGTAGGTAAAGTTCATTTTCTCGGCCAGTTTCTAATTTCACATTGATTATTTAACTGAGGTGACTCCAGTTAACAATAACCCCTGTGAGTCATTAAATTCGGTACTTCAAAATAAGTACAACTTAGGCCATATAATTATGCTACTATGGTGTCAGGATCCACGCTTTTTTCAGCGAAAGGCGAGATAAATACCGGATTTTTAAAGCTGGTTTAAAAGTTGCTAAACGAAAAAAAAGGCGCTTGATCGTTTTGTTAAACTCCGTTTATTGCCCGAATTTAGATCGGCTATTTTCAGAAAGAACTACAAATTACACTTATATTTTTGACATTTTTATGAAGCCGGCTTTCAAATTTGGTAGAGCATTGAAGAACTGTGATTCACTTTATGTTACAAATTTACCCATCTTTAACCCTCAAATTAATTCTTCTTTCTAAATTTAAATTTATATGCTTCGACTCCAAATTTTCTACTATATTCGAATCTGTACATTATTTTCCATTTAAATAAAATTAAAAAAATTATTTATTTTATTTATCTCAAACAAACACTGATTGCCTGCTTGATATATTGTTCAATTATTTTTCTACTCAGAAAAGCGTGGAAATTTTTCTTGGTAAATAAACCCAAAATCAGGTGAAAATTAATCACCTGTCGATTTCAGTCAAAACACGTCTCCCTTCTCACTTAAGCGCCACCTTTTTATTTTCGCAGAATCAATTTCAAGCCAATCACGGTGACCTGCTTGGACCAGTTCATACGGTTACCCATAATTTTCGTGCTTCACCATTTTGATTATTAATGTCATCACAATAGGGGCATCTTTTTTGCTGGTATGATCAGGCAAACTATGGTCGTAATTTTTGAAGCTCATTAGATATAAACATAATATGAATCAAAATACCTGCGATTCCAAGGTATTTGGTGACAAAACCCTTGCATAAAACTCCAAACACAGTTTGTTTTGTCGTCACTTTTTAACTCCAATAGTCTTTGATGAACCGCGGAGAAAAATAAAACAAGCCACTGATCCACTGACTTCAAGAGACTGCTGAAATAAAGCACGTAGATCATTGAATGATCGAAGAACTGATGGCTAGTGCAGGGATCGCACATTTGAAAAAATGAAACTGGATCGTATCGTATCTAGGAGGTTGAAAATTAAAAATGATTCGTTCGTATCGGCAAAAACCGATACGATCCGCATCCGGAAAAATACGATACAGATTCAATTATGCGATCCCATGGACTCCTGTATTAACCCCGGTCCAATAAAAATGTTTGGCCAGGCTAACTGTAGCCGTCAAGGAAAGATTTAAACTGTACTTTTCTAAATTTCATCCTAATTTTTACAGTCGCACCGTGCGCAACTTGCACGAAAGCTCATAATTGTCAATTCACTAAAACCTCCTCAGTTAAGGTACAGTAATAATTCACTAACGTGTCGGCTCTGACATAATTCATTTTCTGTCGATTCTTAATCCCGTGATGTTCTTTTTGCACCATCCGGTGGTTGGCAAGGCCTTTAATTCGCAACTTTAGGACCCTTAATCTGTAAAAATCAAAAATTTCAAAGTGATAGATCGACTTTTTGGATAATTGACGTTTGTGCGTTTTTTTTTCGAATTTTAACTGTATTACAGTACTTATTTTTTGCAAAAAATTTAAATCATCAAAAAAAGTCTCTTGAGCGGGGATTTAAAAAAATCAAGCTTTTTCCCAATCCACCATTAGCTAGGGTTGGATGCGAATTGAAAAAAAAAGTTTTGAACTTACGTTGGCTGGTGAGTGGCTCAAAAGGACCGCACTACCAAAGAAGTTAAGAATAATAAAAAAAATTAAAATTTTTTGCGGAAAGCTGTCAAAAAATGAGTTTTTGAAATTTGAAAATTTCAGAATTTCAAAATTGGCATTTGTAACAGCGGTTCTTAAACTGAATCTTTATTTTTATATATTTTTGTGTCTCCTTGATAAGGCGCTTTCATTTGTGCCTGAATATTATAAAAAATATACTTTTATAAATAAAAAAAATTGGAAAATTTCAAAAAAAATTACTAAAAACTACAAAAAAACTTTTTCGTAGTTTAATCATTATGTAATGCGGGCTCTTTTTTTACATTTTTTTGTTAAATCTGCAGTATAAAAACATTAAACTTCTCAATGTATCGAACCAAGAGATTATTGAGATTGGTGTAATTCATAGTTTTACTTTGATGCAACTTTCAATTACACTCGTCGCCGGCAAAGCAATTTTCAACCGGGTTAGTTTGAAAACACAATTACGCTGTTTTTCTGGGCGTTTTTCGTTTCTTTCACTCACATTGAAAGAGATTATTCATATTGTCGACGATAATGCATCAAGAAGAGATTTTGAAAAGTCAACAATAGTCCGTATTCAAAACGGAGGGCCCGAAAAGTAAAAGTTATGGAAAGAACTTGAAGAGGTGTGCATAACCGGCATTCTGGGACAACTAATTAACTTTACTGACAAATAGTCAATCAGTATAACTTTTTCTGCTAATTATAGTTAGATGAACCATTTATATATTATTTTCAGCTTTATAAATTATTTTTATCCATTTTAGGAAGATTTGCATTTTCGGGTTTTCTATTTTTGAAATCCGTAAAAATTTGAAAAAAAATCAAAAGTCATAAAATTCCGCATTTTTCGTCCAAATTTTTTTTTGAGTTTTTTAAAAACTGAATTTGGTTGCGTAAAACCAAAAAAAAAACAGCCAACTTTTCTTTTTCATGGGATTCTACATCATTTTCTGATCGCTGTTTGGAAAGAATCCTAAATTTTTTATTGACTTTTTTGAGATAATTTTTATGAAAATCTTTCCCCAAAAAAGACCAAAATTTTTTTATTGGTAGTTTTTGAAACTCTTATAAAAAATCAGGCAGAATATATAAATATTCTGGCATCTATTAAATTGGGCGTACGTAATCGGTAGTCGCGCGATTTAACTTTTTTGAATGTTGATGAAATTTTTAACATTGTGTGCACTTGATTTCGCCGATCTTTAAATTTTCATGTTTGTGAAATATTTCATAGAATGGTGGTGTAACAGGCCATTTTGTTTAATAGTAGGGACTTTTTTAAATCAAACGCAATTTAGGTCAATTTTTATCTCAAAAAAGCTGTATTTCTCTACTTTTTGCCAATTTTAACCCTTTTTCATGGAAAAAAACTTTGATATTCGAGAAATTTTCGACTGTGCAGAGTGATTATATTTCTAATTCGCGGAGTACATCCGACAATGTCTGAAGTTTATAAATATCGTCTTTTAAAAAATTCTATAGTCGGGTTAAGGGGGTAGGTGTCGTAATTTTTTGAGCCCCTTATAGAATTAATTTATGATAAATTAATATCGGTTATGACTAAAGTTGACCCAAGGAATCTCGTGGTGGCAATTTTTTTGTTTCAAAACAATCTAGAACAAAATCTAGAATTTTCAAAATTCGTATATTTTTTTGCTTTAACCCGCATAAAACCGGTATTCCACCATGATATGAACATTTTTTATTGGTGAATATGACCCACCGAAAACGATGCATGACATTAAAATTATCGGAAATGTCTTAATCGAATTCTAGAAATTTCAATTATTTTTAAGCCAAAATGTTAAACCTAATTATCGAATTTGACGNAAAAATAGCCTCCTGAAAGACTATCGTGCCTCGGCGGAACTTTTTTGTATATGCTTCGGAGGTTTAGAACGATTTGAAATAAGGAATTTGAAAAGGGTGTTGAAAATCAGACCATAGTTGCTAATATCGTTTCCAGCAAATTGTATTCAAGGAATCTTTTGGTGGCATCTATATTTTCTAACTCTCACTTTTATGTTCAAAATTGTCGATTTCGCGGATTTTTTTGTCGATTTACAGCCAATCAGGCCGAAATCCAAAAAAATACTTCCAATTCGATGTTCACCAACCTTTGGGCTTATTATTTTCCGAAAATGACGTTTCTGGCATTTCAACAGAAAAAGCCTTATATCAAAACGTCGAAAAACACCCTTTTTTGGCACATTCAACCAGATTGGTAACCCCTGAGGCAAAAATCGAAAAAAACAGCTGCCATTCACTAAAATTCCGACAATTTTCCGGATTCTCACCAAATCTCAAAACTTTCCGATATA
>SCLH01000152.1:189555-204682 GCA_004367855.1 Oikopleura vanhoeffeni
TTCCATTCATATCGCTCTGAAAAAATGTACCAATTTGCGCCTCCTTATGGTTGTATCGACTGGCGCGCCATGGCGTTATCTGTCGATCTAAAAGCGATAAAGTCAGTCGACCTGAAATCTGACCGTATGAAAACTTAAACACCATCGCTTCCTTCAAAGTATGATGACGGTTATTCTGAGACTTTGCCATTATGAATCCTTTGTAAAATGAAAGAATATCTAGATTGATGGTATAAATTAGTCACGAACTTACATTAACTCCCGTAGTAACTTTCTCGTCATGCGTGACCAGATGCCCTTTAATCGCAATTCAGGACCCTTAATCATTTATGAACGAACATATACAAAGTGATCAATCGACTATTTAAATAATTGACGTTTGTGCGTTTTTTTGAAAATATTTACTGTATTACACTGTAATCTCTCTTTTCTCTGGCAGTTATCGAGTTCACAGACTTCGAAATTTGAAAATGTTATGTGTTAATTACTTAATGATATCCTTGATCTCACTCAGTGAAAAATAAGTTAATTCATATCTTTTTCAGTTTTTCCGTGATAAGCGCTCAAAGTATTGCCTTTAGATAGGCTTTTGATGTGAGGCGAGTTCTCGTTCTGGGTGTGAGGGGGTTAACGGGGTAGGTGTCAAAATTTTTGAGGACTTTAAAGAATTAATTTATGGACATAATATCGATTATGACTAAAGTTCACAAAAAATTTTATAGTAGCAATTATTTTTTCAAACAATCTAGAACAAAATCTAGAATTTTCAAAATTCGAATATTATTTTGCTTTAACCCGCATGAAACCGGTTTTCCACCATGAATGAACATTTTTTATTGGTGAATTGACCGCCAAAAACGATGCATGACATTAAAATAATCGGAAATGTCTTAATTGAATTCTAGAAATTTCAATTATTTTAAGCAAAAATGTTAAACCTAATTATCGAATCTGACGCTGATTGGTTCAAAATTTCGATCAGCTGTGTGCAGATTTTTTGATCAGTGGACTTTCAGCTTCAATTTGGTGGTACTTTTGTTCCGATCAGATGAATTTTTTTCGAACTTTTCATTTCCGGTTCACTTAAAACCAAATTTATAGAGTTCTAGGACAAAATTCAAAAATCTGAGCCAAACATATTGACCAAACTATATTTATCTACCTTAGTCAAAAAACGGCATTATTCTGAACATCCGTCTAAAACGAGTATCAGTTTGAAGACTAAAAATTGTAAAAATCGGCGTTCAAGAGGGATTCTAGAAAATACAAGAGCGAAATTAAAAAAAATGGGCCAAAAATATTAGTAACCTCATTCATTTTGTACTTTGTGTGAATTTTCAGACGCGTTGTATGTGGGGTCTAATAGAAGTATAACTTTGAAAAAACTCTTGGGTGTTCTAGAATTGACTCAGCACCTGGTGCTGTGGTGTTAAAATTTTGTGTGTGAGATATGGAATCGTTAGACCTACAAACGTGTATTCTCAGATTTTTCACAACTGCCCTAGAATTATTCTGAGGCGGGATTGAAAGGTACCAGATTACAACACCTACCCCCTTAATTCCAAAAAATAATTTTTTGAGAACAATGGCCGAGTTTTCGTTATCAGAGGTCAATTTCACATACGGGGCTTGTGTGAATAAGATCCATAATAATTTTCACGCCTTTTTAAGCATATTTCATTTCTCATGTATACGGTCACGTGATCGCTTTTTGACTATACTGTGAAGGAAAAGAAGTCTTAGAATTTTCTGTAGAGTAGCCTCACGTTTTGGACAGATTGAGATTTTTTTGCAAAAATAAGTACTGTAATTCCCCAAAAAAACGCACAAAAATTTTTGGCAAAAAGTTTCAGGGTTCACTTGGTCGACGATGATCTCATTGTGTATAACTTATACACTATAAGTTATACAGTATAACTTATACAGTATAAGGGTCGAAAAATCGTTTAAAGTCGCTACGGCCGTACGGGCGGCTGAGAGTTAACATTTAACCGTCATGTATACCAGTGAAAAATACCGCACTACAATTTGGCCCAAGTTTTTCCTCTTTTTTTGGGTGAATAAAAAACTTTAAATATTGATGCGCATCCTAAGCCTCCGAAGTTCCGAGTCGGAACGACAAAAAAATAAGATTTTGACCTCTAGTTTTATGTTCTTATTGGCTCCCAGGAAAAGTTTTTTTATTTTCTCATTTCTAGGCAAAAAATGGACAACTTGTAGCAATGAATTTCGTAAAAAATCCAATCACCTTCTTCATTTCATCCTTAAAAAACAAGAGATGATTCACGTAATAAATGTTTCTCCACCAAAGTTATTGTGAAATCAGGTTAATCACAACCAATGGGTAAAAAACTTTTGAGTCTCGACTCAGACCAGAGCCCAGAATCCAAATGTTGGTATATCATTCCCATTTAACTAAAGGATGAATTTCAGCCTTAGGGCCATTGGTCTCGATGGCCTACGACTGCATTCAATAAATAATCTAAAATGAGTCAGCCAATCAGCGCGCAGTGAATACGACTCAAAGGCTGAATCTCAGCCCGATCATGTTTACATAGAGAAATCTTACCCATTTTTAGATATTTTAAACTTTTCACCAGAAGTTAAAAATAAAGATAAAAAACGTTCGAAATATGGAAAATATTGTCGAGGTCAATTTGACCAATACCTATCTAAGAATCGCCAAACAGGTAAATTTATAGAGACTTTTGAGCAAATTATTTTTCATTCGAAAATCATAGGGGAGATTTAGGCTGTCACCCGTAAAGGCCAGACCATAGGCTAAGAGACCTACAAAAAATCCGAGGATGACATTCTAATTTTTTTTGTGAAACTTCGATTTTTTTCTTCAAAATTCGAGATTTCTAAATCGAAAGTACCCAATTGTCCGACTCATTTTTTATAAAAAACTTCCAAGATCGGTCTATTTGGTGCACAATCGTCCGAAATGTTTTGATCAAAAATGAAAAAAAATGTGAAATCTAGGTTGAAAAATCAGATTGAATAACTTGGGATTTGTTTGTATATCAGTAGCCGAGTAAAATTATAAATGCAAATGAAACCAAAGACTTTAAATTTTTTTGAAATTAGATTAAAAAATTCATTCAAAAAATAGCTGAAGTTAGAAAAAAATATTGAGCGACGGCCCGTCGGGGACGGGTTGACCAGGGATCGGCAGACTCTGCTCTAATTCACTCTTTCAGGTCAATTTCAGAGCACTTTTAATGATATTTTTTAATTCAGACCCCTAGGCAAATCTTATGAGAGTGAAGCTAAGTCCAAATTTGGCATCAGATAAGAGAAAAATAGCTTGAAAATGGTTTTAGAGCAGAGCAAACGATTTCAGAAAATTTGACGACCCCTGGGGTCGACAGAACTTGATCGAATCGACTTTTTTACGATCCGATCCGGTTTTTAAACCTCAGATGCGATCAGGTTTGATCAGCTTCAGGAATGATAAATTTAAAATTCAGATTTCAAAAGTTCAATTTTATCACTTTTTACAAAATTATAAATATGAGTTAATTAATATTTATTATCTGCAACGTTTCGCTTACGTTTATATAAGTTAATTAATTATAAACAATTCAAATAAGAGATGAATTTTCAGACTGACATTTCTTAAAATCACTTGTTACATAATCTTATGAAATTTAACCCAGATGGTCAAATTACACGTTTTAAATTTTAGGCACCTATTTTATCTTATAATAAAATTGCGCCACAAAAATAAATCCCATAACTTTTTACTCCTTCATGAATATAAAAATAACTTTATTTTTTAGCTCGGATTTTGCGACACAGATCGAAAATTCAAACCACTTAATTCGCTATACAACCTTTCTTGGGATGATTTGGAACCGCGCCTTGTTGCAATGGGCGACCTTGATAATGACGAAATGTACGAGTTTGCCGAACAGCAAGAAGATATGAACAGAAAAGTGAAAAATGGATTCAAAATTGTCCAAAAAGAGTCTAGTTTGAATAGAGTTGAAGCAGATGAAATCAACCTGGACAAAATTTTGGTTGGAAGAGCATATCCTGATGCGCATATGAAGAGTCGCAAATTAGGTAATTTTAGTTAAAAATTCAATCCAGTAAATTATCATAACTTGTAAAAAATTAGAATTTTTTATAATTTTCCAAAATTATTAGTTTATTTTCAAATCGAAGGCAAAAAATAACCATTTATTTCTAGTTCACCCACCGATTATGTCAGATAAAAGAAATTTCAACGCCGAGGTGAAATTTCAAGTCCGAGACAAAATGACTTTTTCCGACATTGTCGACCTCATATCGCAAAAGGGAATCAGCATCATTCAAGAAGAAAATTTATTAAGTGAAATAGTTTTCGCCAGATTAACCGATAGCGAATTACGAAGCTTAAAACTCTCCCCAAAAGACGAAGAAATTTTAAAATGTATAATGATCCAATCCCGCGTGCACGAGTTAAAACATGCTAAAGGTCAAAAAGCAAAGTTAGAAATGCCTTCAAATCCTATTACCAACAGACTTCCTTTATCAAAATTCACTCTTAAAGTCTTGAAAAAGTGCGATAAACTAAACCCATGTGCGCTATATTTAAACACCGATATTGAGGAAATGCAGAAAATTTTCGATAAGTACCCGACTGTAGCGCAGGACGATCGCAAAAATATATTTTCGGGCATGGCATTGGCCAGATATGCTAGAAAATATACGCAACTTTCGCGAAATCAAGAATTTTAATTTTTTGACTTTAAAAAATTCCTTATTTTTGGGCTAAAACACTGCCAGCTTATCTAATTGAGAAAAGCGAAAAAATGCATGTAAATAGAACTGAAACCCTAAAAACAGAATAAAATGTACTTTCAGACAATTCCAGCTTTAATACCAGGTTGGTATTAAATCGTAATTGACCTTAATTACAGTACAAAAAATTTCGGGCGTATAAAACGAAAACCAAAAAGAAAAGCCTCGCGAAAAGCCTTTCTCAATTTTTCGAAGAAATAACGCCGAAGTCTGATTTTTTTAGATGAGTCATATAAAACGGTTAGATAGCTCGGAAGTGGCACATACGATTTTTTTAAATTTTGGGTCATAATATAACTTTCCGCACTACGTGACACTGCAGAGCCAGTTTTTTCGATTTCTGGTTTTGACCGGACATCGACCAAAATTAAAGGTAAAAAATCGGAAATCGAAAAAACTGGCTCTGCAGTAACACGAAGCTTGAAAAGAAATAAAATGGATTTAAATTTCAGAAAGATCGTATGTACCAGTATCGAACGATCTTTTTGAAAACTCAGACCCGATTATTATCGAAAATTTCCTGTCAAAGTAAAAGCAAACATGAGCATTTTTCAAATGAGCTGTAAAAGTTGTGTATCTTATATTGGAAATATTCAAGATTTTGTCTTTTAAGTCTACTCTACCATACGTTTATATTATAAAATGTATTTTCATAACTATTTGTACTGAAAACCTTTCCCTATTCTGTAATTAAATAACTTCCACCGATTTTAAATATTTATCTTCACTCCCACAATCCAGATTTGAAAATACATTTTTACGTAAATTTTGGGACTGTTTAAGCGTTTTCAATATACTTATAAACAATTCCCAAAATTTCGAGTTTTAAAAGTACGCTGAACCCAAAAACAGTTAACTCTATCCCATATAGGCAAATACAAGTCAATTGAGTTATATTTTTTCAATTAAACACTGATTTTTAAGATTATTTCTAACATCTGCATTTCAACCTTCAAATACATATATTTCTTACATTTCGTGTACATAATGATTTGTCATCTTTTAAAATATTCAATTTTATTGAAAAAATATGGCTGAAAAATAAGTCGAATCAACGGGAAAAAATTGCATTTTTTTCTTGATTTTGCTTTTTATTTTTAAGCTCTCTGGCGCCTTATTTTATAAAAATTCTCCTTCAAGATGAGTTTCGAGCATAAATTTTGAGACAACTACCAAATGCAGAAATTTTTCTGAAGAAAGTTGCCGAAACTATGTCTTGGTAAAAGTTTTTTTGCAAAAAGTTGATGTTAAATACATTAAAATGATTTGCTTTTGTGTCATTTTCAAAGTTCAAAGTTGATTACTGCTTTCCAAAAATCGCTTCAATGTCACACAAGTGTATTTATTCGAAATAAATTATTAACTTTAATCGTATCATTTTTTATTCTGAAAAACATATTTATTTTAAATCATACGGTGCTTCTTCTGCAAATATTTAATTGTAACCGGCGAAAGTCCCAGCTTTGTTTTTAAGGCATCGAATTTGTCGGTGACCTAGTTTAGAACTATATTTTTGGGGCATAATATACAGTATGTTAATTTTTTGTTCGAGAAAAGCAAGGGAAGGCTGTCGAGATTTTGCCAATGAGCGCGCGCCTAAAAATTAATTGACCAATCATATGTCCCTGCCCTCTATTGTATCGAGATTGTTATTCTCGGTAAATTAATTACATGCTGTAACTTTTCAAGCTTCTTAAAATTACAGCCGATTTTTCCGTGTTTCGCTGGAAATTATCGGTTTCTCGTAAACCGAAGGGTAGTTTTATAGGTGCGAACAATTTGACTTTTTACCACTTTTCATTATGAAAATCTTAAGAAACTTAATTTTGTAATTTATTTTAGCTACAGTAGTATTAGTCTTAGAATTTCTTCTAGTTTCGTATGATACCCATATTGGGTCCTTTCCGGTCATTTGAAAATCTCGAATTTTACAAATTTTTGAAAAAAAATTTCGAAAATTTAAAAAAACATTTGGCCTGAGCTTTTTTAGTTTTCAGTTGAATGCAAAAAAACGTTTTGTGATAGCTCATACGGTTTGTCTGGTGAAAAGTGAAATCTGTCGCAACTATAAAAAAAACTAGAGCGATTTCGGAAACTTCAAAATCGGTTCCAAAAAATCAAGGAGTCCGAAAATATTCAAAATGAAATTTTACACTATCAGGGGGTCATATTACGTGTATTTTTTTGCATTTTTAACTCGATTATCGAAATTAAAATTCGCAAAACTTCTTTGAGACTGTACATCGTTTTTTTTCTGGTAAACGGCCCAGATTTTTTAGTTTTGCATTTGGAGACGACGCTTTGAAAGGAAATCTTATCCTTATTTTTTATAAGCATGGTATTCTAATGACTGATTTTAATAAAATTAAGCCATTTATGCGGCATAAATTATGCCACAAAATCGAGGAAGGTTCGAAAATAAGGAATTTGAGACATTTAGAAAACATTATGCTACCCTTTACAACGCGCTGTCAGAGCCACATGAAAAAATAAAAGAAGTTGAAATTTTTTTCACGCTTTTAGAAATAACGATCTACAATCGTACGAGTCGCACGGTACGACCTGACAAAATTAATCACTTTAGGAATGTCATGAAATTTTATTTTAATCAATTAACTTGTAGATTAACTTTGGTTTAAAGATTTTCTGTTCTGAAAAAAGTTTAATTCTTAATCATTTAATCTATTTCCTTTTTGATGAATGCTATTTTTAACCGGCGTCCCACTATTATTTTGTCGATTCATGTGTTTTCTTAAAAAAAATTTCAAAAATTACGAATAAATTCCGCATGTTTGTAAAAATTCTTCCCAAGGAAAACTTATATATATAATGATATATATAAAAAATTTCTATAGAAATTGATCAAATAGTAGTAGAACTTTAATCGTCCAAAACCTTATTGATTCATGCAATTTCAAGGTTTTTAAACCGTTTTTCAAAATAATTCATCAGAAATCAAGGGCATGAATAATTTTCGTGTATTTTCTACTGCTTAAAATTATAGAGACACGCTATACTGTATAGTCTATTCACCCACCACTTTCTTAAAAGTTTAAGATGTAAAAAAAATTACAAAAAATCCTATATTTCAAAAAACAATCTTGCGATGTTTATCATATAAATTTTTAATTGAATCACACAGAAAAATCGTAGCTGACCTCAGCATGTAATTGTCCGCGCTGCTCATGGCTCATTTTGGATCATGATGTTATAATAAGTCTTTTTAAGCTTTTTTTAGAAAATTTTTATGTATCGAAGATAATCCTTCGGCCAGCTTTCTTACTGTGGCGTCCGAAAAGATAGTGACCAATCAAATCACATGATTGTCAACTTATTTTTAGAATCGTGTGATTTGATTGGTCACTATCTTTTCTGACGTCACAGTTATGACGCTGAATGAGAAAGCTGGCCGAAAGATTATCTTCGATATAGAGAAGTTGCAAATATTTTTTAATGGGCATGAAGTTCATGCCATGAACACTCCTTTTCTGAAAATAGTTCTTCCAGACGGCTTGAAATTAAATATTTTTATCCCACCATAAGTCATTTATATCGACGTTCCAGCTATTTTCAGTGTGGTGAACAGAAAAAGGTAGACAAAAACTAAACTTTTCGAAGAAAAGATGGTGTGTAATCAAGCCTCAGATAGATTTTATTGGGCAATTTATCTGGGGCTCGATTACGAATCACTTTTTTTCGGAAAAGTTTAGGTTTTGTCCATCCATTTTCAGTTCACCATACTGAAAAAGGCTGTTTAGCCAAAACGTTAAAGTAAATGATTACCAGTAAAACTTCTGGTGTACAAAATTTTTAATCGCATTTTTTATAAAATCAGCAAAGAGTTGAAAATAATTTAAGATTTTCAGAATAAGAAAATTAAAATTTGGATTTTAATTTTCGATGTCCCAATCTTTGAAAGATAAATTAGCTGCAAGGAGGGAAGCTCGAGGACAAGCACCGCTCCTACCACAAGTTACGCAAAAGGTAATTTAGAAATTAAATTATATTCAAATAACAGTGAAATGAATTTTAAAGGACAGGGTGACAATTTCTGTTTGAGGTTGCATTTCGGGGCCGAACGGGCCTTCTTTAAATTCCTCCAACAGATTAAATTATAAGAAATAAAGTTCGAAAAATGAGTTATTCAATCTATAAGAAAATTTGACGCTTCTTGGAGATGAAATTTAAAAAGTAATTATTACGTAGTAAATAAAGAGTTTTTTTGTCTTTTTCGTATTATTACGCTTTTTCCAATGCGTTTATTAAAATTAAATAAACGTGTTGGAACCGCCCAATCAAAATTTAAGGTTTTTATTAAATGAAGTGTGGCACCAGGGTTTGGAAGAGATTTTTCTCGCCTGTAAAAATGGAATATTTGCGTGGGTTTTCTTCCCCTTTTTTCTCTATTATTTTCTGAAACCTACGCGCATGAAAGGCGAACGAAAATGAGTCATATTTACAAGCCTGCTCAAACGTGTTATCAAAATTCCACCCCAAATATTTTATTATGCCCCATAATTATGCTTCAATTATTAATAACAAGAAGTTTAAACGTTAAATATGATTATTACATAACATAATTAAATTATTATTGAAGATAAGTTTAGAGATCACTAAGTTCATAATGAACCAATAAGATATCGACCAATGAAATACTTCAAGTGGGACACAATATGTGCTTCCTCCACAATTTGTGTCAAGTTGACCAAAGACTCTTTATTTATTCAAAATAATTAGTTTGGGTTGGCTTCGTCTCCCCAAACTAATTATTTTGTATAAAATATTAAAATAGACTTTTTTATAACATAAAACAACAGGTTTTAATGCCAAAATAAAATTTTCAAAATTTATTTTTTTCTGTTAAAAGTGAGTTCATTTCACTTGAGTGATGAATCAGTGGCGTTGATTAAAAACAATTTGTTTCCGTTGACTTTAAAATAATTAATTAATCGCTATATTTTGATCACGTGACCACCAAAAAGAATTTTTTTGGTCGATTTAGTTTGTTATTTTTGTCCAAAATAACTTTTATTAAAATAAAATATAATTGAGGTGATTTTAACAATGACTGTTCAATTTGATTGAGAAGCATCATTTTCATATCCGGCACGGTCAGGCACTATCTATGGTTAAAATATACGTAAAATATGCGTAATGTACTAAAAAGATACTCCACAATGTGGAGTCCAAATAAAGACTTTAATTACAGTGACGTATTTTGTTAGTGACGACCCTTTTTGTACGTTAAGTGGTTTAACCCAGAATTAGAAGTTTCTCGAAATATTTAACATGTGTTCTGTAGCAAGTCGATTTTTGTCGGAGGAAGCTTAAAATTTATAGGGAATTATTTCCTGGTCGAATTTTTGTATATTTTGAATAATACAGCAGGTGCTGCGTATTAGGTTGAAATTCCAACTAAAAACCTACGTAAGCCTCCGCAATCGCCCACTCATCTGAAAAATAAAAAATTGTTCTCCGGGGGGGGGGGTGACGTACGTTATAGGTGAAAGGCAAAAGATATTCTATACTCCCGCTGTCGAAATTAAACCCTTTTTTTCGCATTTTCAAGAAGATGTCTCAAACTTTGATTTTTCAAACAAAAAGAAATAAATAGCTAACGTGTAAAAATACCTTATGAAATAATTGATGGGGAATTATTTGAATCAACAAATTGTGTTCAGCATTTTTAAAACAAAGTCAACTTACTAATTAACAAACCTAAAACAAATTAATGATAGGTTTTTTCATTTATAAAATTCTCAGATATGCCTTATATTGGCTTTTTCCGTAAAACGCCTATCTTTTTGCCTGATGAAGTTTGAAAAAAGATAGGCCGTTTTCGAAAGCCAAAATATAGGCTATTTGAGATTTATAAGTGAAAAACTATTCAATTAATTTGTTTTTAGTTTGTTAATCTAGTAACTGTTTGTTTTTAAAAAATCTGAACACAATTTTGTTCAAAATAATTTCTCCATCATATTATTTCATAAGGTATTTTTCACGATAGCTATTTTATTTTCTTTTGTTGGAAAAAATCAAAGTTGCGAGACAGGTCTTCTGGAAAATGCGAAAAAAGGCGTTTAATTCCGACACGGGAAGTTGAATTCTGATACCAGAAGATTCACTAAAAAAACAATCGTCATTTGGCGTCAAGATAGGAGAATTCGTATAAAGAAGATCTCTTAGAGAATTAGTCGACAGAACCGAGTTTGATGTCTGATTGGACTGAACCTTGGAAATACGGATCACCGGAAATCCGCCATTACCGGTCAACCGGTGCTGAAAATTCAAAACAAATATTCACCGAAAGATGCGGAAATTAAATTCTTTATCTGGTCAATATAAAGTCTCGTGGGTTTCCAAATACGAGAAAATTCTCCGTTCGAGAATGCCGTAATTTGCGCGGTAGTTCCTAAAAAAACCACCTACGGTACTGTTTTTTTAGGTGCCCCCCCCCCTCTGGAACGAAAAAACCGTAGGCAGGTATCAAGAAACGTTTTTTGCATGTGTAGCCCAAAAAAATTTATAGGTAATCCTGCTCCTACATTTCTGCAGTTATTATGTCATAAAATGCACCAAATAAATTGTTATCGTTTTGAACGCATAAAACATACCAATACACAAAAATTTCGAAAATTTTGCGTTTTTTCGATTTTTTTCTAAGTATTTTCTCACAAATTAATGTTCAATAAATAACGTTTGTCAATTTGACCACTAAAACGTTCAAAATATCGGGTTGACGTAAACCACTTTCATTTCAGTGTTTCCTCAGCTTCTTTGAGCACTTTCGAAAAAAGAAGCACATTTTTTTCGGAAATTTTTCACGTGCACCTTCGAAAAATTCATATTTTTTGTTTTGGGTCGAAAATTTGACAAAAACGCTCCTACAGTTTCTATTTTGTTTAGAGCTAGCTTGCAAAATTTGAGTAAATTTTGAAATTAACCTAGGAGGAGATAGATTTGTATACTAATTATACAGGTTATGTAAAATTTAGGTTATTTCTAAATATAACCTCACGGAGTAGGAATTTCCGTTTGGCTAGGTGGCTCTTGTGCCGCCTTATGTTGTGAAGGAGTGTGGGTCATACAAAAAAAGTTTGGCCAATATTTTTTCAGCAAGTTGAAGGCTAGTTCTACAAACTGGCTAATCTGAATTATATCCTCGCGGCCTTGTTCGGCTAATATTTATCGAGAATATGTCAAATTAGGAGGCAGGGATACCCTTAACCCAAATTTTGTCGGTTTTCAGACTCCACCGGTTTAACGCGGTAATCAGCAAAAACCCGTAATTCGGTTTGGAAGAGAACTACACATTATCTGAACCTACAATGAACTGTAGGGGTAAATTTAACGAAAAAATTTTTTGGCATTATTATTTTTGACATCCGACACAACCTGGTGATAAAGAGCACTTTTTGATTCTCGCACGGATTTATCATAGAGACCTGACTTTATACTAATATGGTAAAATTTTCACGAGAAAAATTTTGTGGCATTATTATTTTGACATCCGACACCACCTGGTGGAGTAAAGAGCAACTGTTTGATTCTCGGCACTGGATATCATAGAGACCTGCACTTACTAATATGGGTTAAATTTTCACGAGCAATTTTTGGCATATTTTTGTGACATTCCGACACCACCTGTGAGTAAAGAGGCATTTTTGATTCGGCACTGATTTCATAGAGACCTGCACTTATACAATATGGGTAAATTTCACGAGAAAATTTTGGCATTAATATTATTGACATCCGACAACCACCTGGTGGAGTAAAGAGCACTGTTTTGATTCTCGGAACTGGATTATTAGAGAGACCTTGCAATATACTTATATGGGTAAATTTTCAACGACACGAATTTTTGGCATTATTATTTTTGACATCCGACACCACCTGGTGGAGTAAAGAGCAACTTTTTGATTCCGCACTGGATTATCATAGAGACCCGGCACTTAATACTATATGGTAAATTTTCACGAGAATTTTTTTGGCATTATTATTTTGATACCCGACACCAACTGGTGCGAAATTTTTTTTTTGGTATACTTGCATGAAAACACTTATTTTAAAATTGTATGATTTGTAACTTGATTCGATAGGAGAACTTTTTTGGAATGAACTCGATTCAGCGAAACAATTGCGTGAAATACTTCAAGTATTTTCTAAGCGAACGATTTCAATCTCAAAAAACTTAGATTGGCCGACATCATTTAATTGTGAGACGTATTCAAATTGATTTTTATGGGTAAAAAAGATTTCAATCCCAGAAATTTTAACAAGGTGTTTATTGGTGGCAAAGTCCGTAAAGGTTGGCTCAATTTTTAGCTATAATAGTAGAGCCATAAGTTATATGGCTATTTAACGAATTATTTTTTATATGTTTTTCTATAATCTACTATAAATCTGATAAGTGCATTTTTCCTTCTCTTTCTGTTTCCTATTTTTTAATTTAGTCATTTTCTACAGAAAATAAAAATTTTTCGATCAAAAAACGTCCCTTATTTTCAATTCAGGTTTCCCTAAAATATAAACCATATAGTGGGTGTAGAAAGTCGCACATATTTCAACTTTCTATTCATAAATGGAATAATCGAGAAAAAAAATATTATATGAGATTGGTCCCTGTACATGCACCCCATTATTTACTCAGCTGTAAAACAACGAAAATTGCGGCAAAATTTGCGAAACTTAGCAGACACAACGCAGTAATATTTTATATTGCGCTCTTGCGACCATCGTGCTTTAAAAAGATTACCCAGTGAATTATATTTTTTGTAATTGTTTAGTATTAATAATGAGCGACTGGTCGAAAACGTATAACCTCGGCTATATAACCATCGATCAAACAAAAGCATACAAAATAACAGGTGCTTATAGTAGATAAATTTACTAGATAGCATTTATTTCATTTATCATTTTTTTTTTCTGCATGATTTAATTCACATTTATTATCATATATCTGTTATGAACAAATTTGATTTCAAAATATTTCTCGTGAATTATATTCTCTATTATATATATATTATGTGCAGGTTCCTAGAATAATGCCAGGTCCGAGAATCAAAAGTTGCCTTTTACTCCACCAGGTGTGTGGATGTCAAAATAAATAAGCCTATATTAAATTCTCGTGAAAAATTTATCTCATATAAGTTTAGTAATTACAGGTCTCGTATTGATAATCCAGTGCGAGATAAAGAAATGCTCTTTACGTCCACCAGGTGGTGTCGGATGTCAAATAATAATATATTGTCTTAAAAATTTTCGTTTAATTATTTATCCCCTAACAGTATATTTGTAGGTTCAGATAATGTGTAGTTCTCTTCAAACCGCAAATTATCCTGGGTGTTTTTTGCTGCATTACCGTAAACCGGTGGAGTCCTGAAAAACCGTACAGAAAAAATCTTCGACAAAAAAACCGACCTTAAAATAACAAGTTACCTAAGGTAGTTTTTTTAATGGCAGCCACCCGTCTCATGACGATGACGGGAAAACCGTGAATGCAATCGAGAAATGGTTTTTTCCATTCAATAAAGAAGCTCAATAGAGAAATTTTATTAAGTTGATTTGACATCCGGTTTACCGGATATAAACCGGAATGTAATTTTTTGGTAGGTTCGAATCTCGGTGGGCCCAAATTTTTTTTTTCTTTAAATCAGCCAGGAAGTTGAATTTTTATGTTTTTCGTTCTTACATCACGATTATCTACACATTAACTGCTTGAACTATATTTTTGATGAATTCCTGGAAGAAAAAACGAGATTCGATTTTTTTTGCTCAAAATTTATACTGAAAATGGTTATATAATATATTTCCGGTTACCGGTAGTCCGATAAAAAATTTCTTTATTGAGCTTTTTTAGTTGGCAGTTGAATGCAAAAATTTTGCCAAAAAAAAATCAGCCTAAATTCTTACTCTGACTACCTTTTAACTAAATTATCAATTCTAGATCTTGTTTTTTATTGACCAATCAGAGCGTATCTTCCCAGACGTCCCGCGTATAGGTGAAAGTACCCGTATAGGTGAAGGTTTTGAGCAAAAAAACCTTCACCTATACGCCACACCCTGCTGTACAAAAGTCAGAATGATGAAATAATTCGACTGCGATAAAGTTCAAACGTGATTTCACGCTGATTCCCAATAACGAATAACAAACAGATTATGTATCTGTTTTGAACTTTCGAGGGTTCTTATTACATAATCTGAAAATATCTTTTTGAACTTCAGAATATTCGCCAAATTATCTTAAGATAATGACAACATCATAATGTAAACATAAATTATGACCCCAATTGAGTCATTTTGTAATTTGATTACAACAAGTCTCATATGAAAAACA
>SCLH01000152.1:204695-246698 GCA_004367855.1 Oikopleura vanhoeffeni
ATTCTCTCATTTTACTCCCAGCTAAATAGGCAAGAATCTCGAAAACAAGTTAAGAATAATGCACAAGTATTATCTTCGATATTCACCGAAAAATTCTAGGATCCTCTAATAAAAATCGGCTTCATATGTGTTTCAGATGTCGAGAAACCTCTTATAAAGCGGTTGATAACCCTTTTCCAAAAATGAATTGAGAAAAACATTAATTTTGTGAAGATCTACAAATTAATTGTGAGAAATAATTAAAATCTTATAACTTATAAGATGTTGGTTCGATTTCACTTTCGACGTTTTATTTCGTCGAAAAACCGATAATTTTTGGCAAATGTCCGGTAAAAACCGGAAATCGAAAAAGCTCTGCCGTGTCGCGTTGCTTTGAAATTTGTATTCTGACGCAAAAATTTAAAAAGATCGTATGTGCCAGTTCCGAGCTATCTCATCAAGATAAAATACCCTTCTAAAAAATCGAACTTTTAAAGTTTCAATAATTCCTTGTGCTGGTGGAATAATATTTTCAAATTGAACATTTGTTTTTATTTATTGGTGTCGAGACAATTCCTCCAGGAAATACCCCTAGGCAAACACATTTTTTAATATTTTTTCCTACAAATACTGTCGGAAAAACTCTTCCTACCAAAAGCATGTTTCCTATAGTATTAAAATTCTGCTATTAATTCAAAACATAATAAAACGTGAATCTGCAAGATAAATCGTTTAAAGATTATTAAATCAAGATATGTAGCGACAGTTTTATACGTTTTGAGCGATAAAACGATTCAGATGATATTAAGGTAGCTTTTTTTTTAAAGGAACATCGGACATTAGGCATCATAGCGCCGAAACCATATTATGTATCAACAAACGGTTTTTTGCACCGTATAGCCGACTAACTTTGTGACATTGGAAACTTTTTTTTTTCTCAAGTCAACCGGTTCACCGGTAATTGATGTTTTAACACAAAAGTTCGGGGGTTCGAATCTCAGTGAGCCCATTTTTTTTGGCTACTTTATTGGAATTGTATGTCTTCTTGGTAATAATTGGTCTCTATTTGGTAACGATTAACATAAACGGTCAAAGAAAACAATTTTTTATTGATTTATTTACAAATTTTTTTTTTGGAAATTCCTATGTTTTGCCTCAGAAAAACTGGTCCTTTCAAAGGTCGATTACCGGTGAACCAGTTTACTTGGAAAAAAACAAAAAGTTTCCAATATCACAAATTTTGTTGGCTACACGGGACAAAAACCCGTTTGTTGATACATCATATGGTTTCCGCGCTATGATGCCGAATGTCCGATGTCCTTTTAAAAAAAAAGATACCTAATAGAAGTGTTAATTTTAGTCATGTATTAATAAAAAANAATCGGTCCAAAATCAAGGAGTCCAGAAAATATTCAAAAGAACATTTTCACTATCGGGGGTCATATTACGCTGTATTTTTTTGCATTTTTAATCGATTATCGAAATTAACAATTCGCAAACTTCTTTGAGACTGATACATCGTTTTTTTTTCTGGCTAAACGGCCAGCATTTTTTAGTTTTGCATTTTGGAGACGAGCTTTGAAAGGAAATTCTTATCCTTATTTTTTATAAGCATGGTATTCTTAATGACTGATTTTTAATAAAATTAAGCATTTATGCGGCATAAATTATGCCACAAAATCGAGGAAGTTTCGAAATAAGGAATTTGAGACATTTAGAAATATTATTGCTACCCTTTACAAACGCGCTGTCAAGCCACATAGCAAATTAAAGAAGTTGAAATTTTTTCCACGCTTTTAGAAATACGATTCACAATCGTACGCGTCGCACGTACGCCTGACAAAATTATCACTTTAGGAATGTCATGAAGTTTATTTTACTCAATTAACTTGTAGATTACTTTGGTTAAAGATTTTCGGTTCTGAAAAAAGTTTAATTCTTAATCATTTAATCTATTCCTTTTGTGAATGCTATTTTTAACCGGTTCCACTATTATTTTGTCGATTCATGTGTTTTCTTTAACAAAAAAAATTTTCAAATTCCGAAGTAAATTCTGCATGCTTGTAAAATTCTTCCCAGGAAAACTTATATAATAATGATATATATAAAAAATTTCTATAGAAATTGATCAATAGTAGTCAGACTTTAATCGTCCAAAACCTTATGATTCATTGCGATTTCAAGGTTTTTTAAACCGTTTTTCAAAATTTATTCATCAGAAATCAGGACATGAATAATTTTCGTGTATTTTCTCTGTTAAAAATTAATAGAGACACGCTATACTGTATAGTCTATTCACCCACCACTTTTCTTAAAGCTTTAGATGTAAAAAAAATTTACAAAAATCCTATATTCAAAAACAATCTTGCGATGTTTATCATATAAATTTTTAATTGAATCACACAGAATAAAATCGTAGCTGACCTCAGGCATGTAATTGTCCGCGCCTGCTCATGGCTCATTTTTGGATCATGATGTTATTCATAAGTCTTTTTACAGCTTTGGTTTTAGAAAATTTTAGTTCGAGATAATCCTTCGGCCAGGCTTTCTTACGTGTGGCGTCGAAAAGATAGGACCAATTCAAATCACATGAGTCAAACTTATTTTAGAATCGTGTGAACTTTGATTGGTCACATATATTTTCTGACGTCACAGTTATGCGCTGAATGAGAAAGCTGGGCGAAAAAGTTTAGGCCATATCTTCGATTGAGAGAGAATTGCAAATTTTTTTAATGGCATGAGTTATGCCATGAACACTCCTTTTCTGAATAGTTCTTCCAGACGCTTGAAAATAATATTTTATCCCACATAAAGTCATTTATATCGACGTTCCAGCTATGTTCAGTGTGGTGAACAGAAAAGAGTAGACAAAAATAAACTTTCAGAAAAGATGGCTGTGTAATCAAGCCTCCAGATAGATTTTATGGCAATTTATCTGGGGCTCGATCTGACGAGCACTTTTTTTTCGGAAAAGTTTAGGTTTTGTCCATCCATTATTCAGCTCACCATACTGACAAGGCTGTTTTAAGCCAAACGTTAAATAAATGATTACCAGTAAAACTTCTGGTGTACAAAATTTTTAATCGCATTTTATAAAAATCAGCCAAGAGTTGAAATAATTAAAGATTTTCAGATAAAGAAAATTAAAATGTTGGATTTTAATTTTCGAATGTCCATCTTTGAAGATAAATGAGCTGCCAAGAGGGAAGCTCGGGACAAGCACCGCTCTACCACAAGTTACGAAAAGGTAATTCTAGACATAAATTATAGTCAATAACAGTGAAATGAATTAACGACGGGTGACAAGTTCTTTTGAGGTGCATTTCGGGGCCCGAACGGGCCTTTCTTTAAAATTCCTCCAACAGATTAATTTAAGAAATAAGTTCGAAAATGAGTTATTCAATCTATAGAAAATTTGACGCTTCTTGGAGATGAAATTTAAAAGTTAATTATTACGTAGTAAATAAAGAGTTTTTTTGTCTTTTTCGTATTATTACGCTGGTGTCATGGTTTATTTTAAAATTAAATAAGTAGTTGGAACCGCCCAATCAAATTTAAGGTTTTATTAAATGAGTGTTGGCACCAGGGTTTGGAGAGATTTTTCTCGCTGTAAAAATGAGATTTGCGTGGGTTTTCTTCCCTTTTTTCTCTATTATTTTCTTAAACCTACGCGCATGAAGGCGAACGAAAATGGAGTCATATTACAAGCATGTCAAACTGTTACTCAAATTCCACCCAATATTATTATGCCCCATTTAATTATGCTTCAATTATTAATAACAAGAAGTTTAACACGTTAAATATGCATTAATTACATAATAATTTAAATTATATATTGAAGATAAGTTTAGAGATCACTAAGTTCATAATGAACCATAAGATATCACCAATGAATCTCCAGTGGGACACAATATGTGCTTCCTCACAATTTGTGTCAAGTTGACCAGAGACTCTTATATTTATTCAAAATATTTTGGGTTGGTTCGTCTCCCCAAACTAATTATTTGTATAAATATTTAAACTAGACTTTTTGATAAATAAAACAACGGTTTTAATGCCAAAATTAAATTTTCAAAATTTATTTTTTTCTGTTCAAAGTGAGTTCATTTCCACTTGGAGTGAGGAATCAGTGCTTGATTAAAAACACTTTGTTTCCGTTGACTTTAAATAATTATTTTCATCGCGTATATTTTGATCACGTGACACCAAAAAAGAATTTTTATTGGTCGATTTAGTTTGTTTTCTTTTGTCCAAAATAACTTTTATTAAAATAAATATATTGAGGTGATTTAACATGACTGCTTTCAATTTGATGAGAGCATCATTTTTCATATCCGGGCACGGTCAGGCACTATCTATGGATTAAAATATGCGTTTAATGTACTTAAAAGATACTTCCCACAATGTGGAGGTCCAAATAAAGACTTTAATTACAGTGAACGTATTGTTAGTGAACGACCCTTTTTGTACGTTAAGTGGGATAACCAGAATTAGAAGTTCTCGAAATTTAACACTGTTTCTGTAGCAGTCGATTTTGTCGGAGGAGCTTAAAATTGCGTATAGGATATTTCCTGGGTCGAATTTTGTAATATTTGATATACAGCAGGGTCGCTGCGTATAGGTGAAACCACGCATAAAATACGTAAGCCTCCGCAATCGCCCACGCATCTGAACATAAAACTTTTTCTCCCTGACGTACGCGTATAGGTGAAAAGGCAAAAGATATCTATACTTCCCGTGTCGTTATCCCTTTTTTTCGCATTTTCCAGAAGATGTCTCAACTTTGATTTTCAAACAAAAGAATAAATAGCTATCGTGAAAAAATTACCTTATGAAATAATATGATGAGGAAATTATTTGCAACAAAATTGTGTTCAGATTTTTTAAACAATCAACTTTATAGTATTAACAACTAAAACAAATTAATTGAATGTTTTTTTCATTTATAAAATTCTCAGATATGCCTATATTTTTGGCTTTTCGAAAACGCCTATCTTTTTGCCTTTGAAGTTTTTGAAAAAAATAGGCGTTTTCGAAAGCCAAAATAGGCTTATTTTGAGGAATTTTTATAAATGAAAAATATTCAATAATTTGTTTTTAGTAGTTTGTTAATCTAAGTAAAGTTGATTTGTTTTAAATCTTGACACAATTTTGGTTCAAATAATTTCCATTCCATTATTTCATGAAGGTATTTTTTCACGATAAGCTATTATATTTCTTTTGTTTGAAATCAATTGAGACATCTTCTGGAAAATTGCGAAAAAAGGGTTAATTCGAACGGGAATTTGAATCTGATACCCGATTTCACTAAAAACATGCGTCAATTTGGGTCAAATAGGGATTCGTATAAGAAGATCTCTAGAGAATTGTAGTCGACAGACCGAGTTTGAGTCTGATTGAACTTACTTGGAAAACGGACTCACCGGGAAATCGCCATTACCGGTCAACCTGTGTCTGAAATTCAAAAAAAAATCACCGAAAGATGCGGATTAAATTCTTTAATCTGTCAATTTAAAGTCTCGTGGGTATTCCAAATACGAAAATTCTCGTCGAGCTGCCGTTAATTTGCGCGTAGTTCCTAAAAAAAAGCACCTAAGGTAACTGTTTTTTAGGTGCCCCCCCCCCTCTGAGCAAAAACCCGTAGCAGGTATCAAGAAACGGTTTTTTGCCATGCGTGTAAGCCAAAAAATTAAGGGTATCCCTGCTCCTACATTTTCGCAGTACTTATGTCACTAAATGCACCAACATCATTTGTTTATGTTATTGAACGCATTTAAAACAAACCAAATGACAACAAAAAATTTCGAAATTTTGCGTTTTTTCGATTTTTCTAAGTATTTTCTCAAAATTTGTTCAAAAAATACGTTTTGTGTCAATTTGGACACATAAACTTAAAATATCGGTGACTGGCTTAAGCCAACTTTTCTCATACAGTGTTCTCGATGCCTTTCTTTGGTGAGCCTTACTGTTCGAAAAATACGAAGCACTTTTTTTTTCGGAATTTTTTCACGTGACCTTTTTTGAAAAATTATAGTTTTTGTTTTGGGTCGAACTTTGACAAAAACGCTCCTACAAGTTTCTAATGTTGTTAGAGCTAGCTTTTTGCAAAAATTTGAGTAAATTTTGAAATTTAACTAGAGGAGATAGATTGTATACTATTTACAGGTTATGTTTAAAATTTAGCGATTTATTTCAATATAACCTCAGACGGAGTAGGAATTTTCAAATGTTTTTGGCTTAGGTGGCTCTTGTGCCGCTTATGTGTGAGGAAGTCGTGGTCATAAAAAAAGTCTTTTGGCAAATTTTTTTTCGCAAGCTTGAAGGCTAGTTCTACAAACTGGCTAATCTGAATTATCTATCCCGAGGCCCTGTTCGGCTAATATTTTATCGAGAATTGTCAATTAGAGCAGGGATACCCTTAACCTCAAAATTTTTTTTGTCGGTTTTCAGACCACGGTTTACCGTAATCAGCAAAAAAACCGTAAAATTTGCGTTTGAACGAGAACTACACATTTTCTGAACCTACAAATTATACTGCTGAGGGGTAATTTAACGAAAAATTTGCATTATTTATTTTTTGAACATCTCCGACACCACCCTGGTGGAAGTAAAGAGCACTTTTTGATTTCGGACTGGATTATATAGAGACCTGGACTTATACTATATTGCGTAAATTTTCACGAAAATTTTTTGGATATTATTTTTGACATCCGACACCACCTGGGGAGTAAAGAGCACTTTTATTTCTCGGCACTGGTTATCATAGAGACTGCCACTTATACTAATATGGGTAAATTTTCACGAGAAATTTTTGGCGATTATTATTGTTTGACATCGACACCACCTGGTGGAGTTAAAGAGCACTTTCTGATTCTCGGCACTGGATTATCAAGAGACCTGCACTTATACAAATATGGGTAAATTTTCACGACGAAAATTTTTTGCAATTATTAGTTTGACATCCGACACCACTGGCTGAGTAAAGAGACGTTTTTTGATTCTCGGAACTGGAATTATTATAGAGCCTGCAATTTATGACTTATATGGGTAAATTTTCACGAGCATTTTTTTGGCATTATTATTTTTTGACACTCCGAACCACCTGGTGGATAACGAGCACTTTTTTGATTCTCGGCACTGGATTATAATAGAGACCCCACTTATACTAATATGGGTAAATTTTTTACCGAGAATTATTTTTGGCATTATTATTTTTGATATCCGACACCAACTGGTGAGCGAAATTTGTTTTTGTATATTGCATGGAACACTTATTTTAAAATGTATGATTTTACTTTGATTATCGATAGGAGAACTTTTTTGGACATGGAACTCGATTTCGCGAACAATTGCGATGAATACTTTCAGTATTTTTCTAAGCGCCGATTTCACTCTCAAAAAACTTAATGCCGACATCATTTATTGTGAGCGAATTTCAAATTGATTTCTTAGGGTAAAAGATTCAATCCCAAATTTTACAAGGTGCGTTTATTGGTGCAAATCCCGTTAAAGTTTGGCTCATTTTTAGCTATAAATTAGAGCCTATAGTTATAGGCTATAAGCATTATTTTTTATATGTTTTTCTATAATCTACTCTAATTTCTGATAAGTGCATTTTTCCTTTCTCTTTCTGTCCTATTAAGTCATTTCTACAGAATAATTTAAAAATCTTTCGATAAAAACGTCTTATTTTCAATTCAGGTTTCCCAAAATATAAAACCTAAGTGGTTGTAGAGTCGACTATTTCAACATTTCTATTCAAAATGGAATAATCGGAGAAAGAAAAATTTATATGAGATTGGTCCCTGTACATGCACCCCATTATTTATCAGCTGATTAAAACAACGAAAATGCGCAAAATTTGCGAAAACTACAGACAAGAACGCATATTGCGTCTTGGCAACCACGTTGCATTAAATTGATACCACGCTGGATATTAAATTTTTTTGTAATTTTTAGTATTTAATAATGGCCACTGAGTCGAACGTAATAACCTCGGCGTAATACCACGGACAACAAAAGCATACAAATAAACAGGTGCTTATAGTAGTTATTACTAGAGCATCTTATTCATTTTATCAATTTTTTTTCTGCAATGATTTATTCAACATTTATAAACAACGACGTGAACAATTGATTTCAAAAATTTTCTCTGAAAATTTACCCATATAAGTATAAGTGCGTCTCTATGATAATCATTGCGAGAATTCAAAAGTGTCTTTACTTCCACCAGTGTGTTGGATGTCAAAAATAATAATGCCAAAAATTTTCTCCGTTGAATTTACCCATATTAGTATAAGTACAGCGTCTCGTATGATATCCAGTGCCGATAAACAAGTGCTCTTTACTCCCCACAGGTGTGTTTCGGATGTCAAAAATATAATGCAAAATTTTTTCGTTAAATTTACCCCCTACAGTATATTTGATAGGTTCGATATGTGTGTTCTCTTCAAACCGCACATTACCGGTTTTTTTTGCTGATTCCGGTAACGCGGTGGAGTCTGAAACGACAAAAACCGACAAAAAACCGACCTAAAAAAACGTTTACTAAGGTAGTTTTTTTTTATGGCAGCCACCCTTCTCATGACGTATGACGGGGAAAACCGTGAATGCAATCGATGAAATGGGGATTTTTCATTCAATAAAAAAGCTCAATAGAGAAATTTATTCAAGTTTCATTTGACATCGGTTTACCGGATATAAAACCGGAAGTAATTTTTTGGTAGGTTCGATCTCGGTGGCCAATTTTTTTTTTCTTAAATCAGCCAGAAGTTGAATTTTTATGTTTTTCGTTCTTACATCACGAGTTATCTACACATTAACTGCATTGAAAACTATTTTTATGATTCCTGAAAGAAAAACGGATTCGATTTTTTTTTCTCAAACTATTACTGAAAATGGTTATATAATATATCTCGGGTTTAAAACCCCCGGGGGTTTTTTTTTTTTTTAGGTTTCGATAAAAAAAAATTTTTTTTCTTTTGATTGAAGCTTTTTTAGTGGCGCTTGATGCAAAAATTTGCCTAAAAAAAATCAGCCTAAATTCTTCTCTGATACTTTTAACTAAATTAATTCAATTCTAGATCTTGTTTTTTATTGACCATCAGAGGCGTAATCTTCCAGCACGTCCCGCCGTATAGGTGAAAAGTACCGTGATAGGTGAGGTTTAGAAAAAACCTTCACCTATACGCCACACCCTGCTGTTACAAGTTCGAATGATGAATAATTCGACTGCGATAAAGTTCAACGTGATTTCACGCTGGTTCCCAATAACGAATAACAAACGATTATGATTGTTTGAAACTTTCGAGGATTCTTATTACATAATCTGAATATATCTTTTGAACTTCAGTAATATTCGCCAATTATCTTAGATAATGAATTATCTAATGTACATAAATTACTGACCCAATTGAGGTCATCTTTTTAATCTTTGATTACACAAGTCTCATATGAAACAGCGGGAACGGATATACGAAGATAATACTTGTTCGTTATCTTCAACTGTTTTTTTTTCAAAGCTCTCATTTTACTCCAGCTAAATAGGCAGAATCTCGATAACAAGTTAAGATATGCACAAGTTTATCTTCGAATATTCACCGAAAATTCTAGGATCCTCTAATAAAACGGCGTCAATGTGTTTTCAGATGTCGAGAAACTCTTTAAAACGGTTGATAACCTTTTCCAAAAATCGAATTGAGAAAACATTAATTTTGTGAAGATCTACAATTATTTAGAAATAATTAAAATCTTATAACTTTAAGTGGGTGCGCAGCGAAACCCTACAGACTGAACTAAACTCCTGATACTTATTTTGCTTACGGGGGGTAATCGCCACGAAAAGACATTCGAGCAAAGAAGAAATTTTTTTTTGGGCCTCTGTGGTAGAAGTGAGTTTCAAAAACCCTCATTTTCGCACTAATTTTAGTTTTTAGCATAAATAGCTCATTTTTTTAGTTTTCTTCTTGCAGGATCGTACTCACATAAAAATTTGCTATTTTTCTGAAATAATTTTTTTCTGGAAAAATAAAATGGTTCGAAATTTTCCAAGAAAATTGGTCATTTTGACAAAAAAATGCGTTCGGCGGCAAACTTTATAAGCCTGAAAATATTTTGCCAATACTTATGAATACTTAATTTTATTTTTCATTTTATTGCAGAATTCACAAAGCTTTCAACTGCGCATAGTGAGAACCATGCGGAAAGGACTCCGCAAAAATTGCAAATGCCGACTTTAATTTATTCTTGACCGTCATTTTCCACTGGCAAAATGCCAAAAAAACTAAAAAAAAATATTTCATTTTATTTCGTCGTAGTTTCTGTCCGATATTTCTTTCCGTTTTGGTCTCATTATTTTAAATTTAAAAATGAGGAATTATGACCGTGCCAACTACTTATAAGACGTTGGTTCGATTTTCACTTTCGAACGGTTTTTTTTATTTCGTCTGAAAAAACCGATATTTGGCAAATGTCCGGTAAAAACCGGAAAATCGAAAAGCTCTGCCGTTGGTCCGCGTTGCTTTGAAATTTGTATTTTGACGCAAAAATTGAAAAAATCTTATGTGCCAGTTCCGAGCTATCTCATTCAAGAAAAATACCCTGTTTCTCCTAAAAATCGAACTTTTAAAGTTGTCAATAATTCCTTGTGCTGGTGGAATAATAATTTTCAAATTAACATTTCGTTTTATTATTGGTGTCGAGGACAAAGTCCTCCAGGAAATACCCCTAGGCAAACCACATTTTTTAATTATTTTTTCCTACAAATACTGTCGGAAAATGTTCCTACCAAAAGCATGTTTCATAGGATTTAAATCTGCTATTATTCAAAACATTAAAACGTGAATATGCAAATAAATCGTTTTAAAGATTATTAATCAAGTATGTAGCGGACAAGTTTTATTACTTTGAGCGATAAACGATTCAGATGATATTAAGTAGCTTTTTTTTAAGGAAATCGGACATTAGGCCATCATTAGCGCCGAACCATTATGTATCAACAACGGTTTTTTTTGCACCGTATAGCCGACTAAATTTGTGACATTGGAACTTTTTTTTTCTTCAACGGTCACCGGTTCACCGGTAATTGAGTATTTAACACAAGTTCAGGGGTTCGAATCTCAGTGCAGCCCATTTTTTTTGGCTACTTTATTGGATGTATGTTCTTCTTGACGGTAAATGATCTTAAGTCATTTGTGCAAGAAATTCAGCCTTGTCAATTGTGCAAGAAATGTCGCCCTAGGCGAAATTTTCTTGCACAATGACAAGTTGATATTCTATGCACAATGACTTAAGATCATTAACATTGATGACTTTTTTATGGAGTAAATCACAATGACAACTTCGTCATTTCTCACACAATGACTGTTTTTCAAGGCCATGTCTTCACACATGACCTCTTTTTTCAAAAAAATAATGACCTTTTTTTTCAAAAAAAGAATGATTTTTTTTCCGAAATTACATGCCTTTTTTTTCAAGTTTTCTAATGACTTTTTTTCAAATACTAATGACCTTTTTCAAAAATATTATAATGACCTTTTTTTCAAAAATATAATGACTTTTTTCTAAAAATTTATGATGACCTTTTATTCAAAATATATTGACCTTTTGTGCAAAAAATTTCTAATGACCTTTTTTTCAAAAGCTTATAATGACCTTTTTTTCAAATCATATGGACCTTTTTCAAAAATTATAATGACCTTTTTTCAAAATCATAATGACCTTTTTTCTAAAATATAATGACTTTTTTTCAAAATAAAATGACCTTTTTTCAAAAAAATTGTAATGACCTTTTTTCCAAATTCAATGACTTTTTTCAGTATATAATGTCCTATTTTAAAATAAATGTCTTATTTATTAGGTTTAGGCACTGGGATCGAAAGAGGGTTTTTGAAACTCACTTTCTGACACTAGATGGCCCAAAAAAAAAATTTTGCTCGGATCGTCTTTTTCGGTGGCGATTACCCCCCGATAGCAAAAAATGTTTATCACAGTTTTAGTTGAGTCTGTATGATTCCCGCAGCGCCACCTACTATAAGCCATTCAAAAGTTTACTTGAAGTCTATTTTTTAGCAAAAACGCAGATTGGGCCTAAAAATAATAATAATTGTAATATATATTTTTTTTTAATTTTCAAAAATATTTTTAGCTCATGTAGCCATGGTTACCTACTACACACGAGATCAGGAATATTCGAATCAACCCGCAATCAAATCAAGAGATTGAATGTTTTCAAGAATACCCTGATTCATCATATACTGAAAGTATAGATGCTTGCGAGGTGTGGATTGCTAAAATTTTTACGCTAAATTGTATCATTCTACGTTCTCCGCGTAAATTAGTTACCAGTGGCGTTACAAACCATATTACTTGGCATTTTCACTATTTTAAACCTTTAAAAATTATGAAGATGTGTCGCTTTTTTGCTATTTTGGCACTAAAAGTAAGATTGTTGTTTATGTCAGTACGAATCTATTTTCTAAGTAAACTGTTTTTTAGAAACTTCAGAATAGACGAAAAAACCTGTTCTTTTTTGGCGAAAATTTATGCTTAAAAAGCGTTTAGGTTAAAAATAATATGCGTTTTTTTTTAATCGAATATTAAGATTTCAATAAGCTTTGGACATGGGGTGGATTCTAATGCACTCAATACTCCAGAGATAATGGAACAATGAACCTCAAATTGTCTTGAACTCATCGATACATAAACGAAAGTGGATTTATTAAAAGTTCCATTGATATCTCGGAAATTGAATTGTGGAAACTTAATAAGAACATGGACATGCATTAACAAAAGAAAACTTTCTCGGACATATATTAAAAGGCGCTCAGCGAAGTAAATAGTCAAAGAACTTAAAAATTTTCTTTATGTCGCAGAAAAACTACGAGAATCCTAGCTTTTCACTTTCGAAAGCAATGAAATAATTATTTTAGTAATTTTATCTGTCTGAAATGTGATAATAAATTAACAAACAAGTCATATTATTTTTTCGAAAAAAAGGTCATTATGAATTTTTTTGGAAAAAAAGGGTCATTAAAAATTTGTTTGAAAAAATATGTCTTATGATTTTTTTGGAAAAAAGGTCATTAAATTTTTTTGAAAATTAGTCATTATATTTTTGAAAAAAAGGTCATTTATAAATTTTTTTGGAAAATAGGTCTTTATAAGTTTTTTGAAAAATAGTATTATAATTTTTGAAAAAAAGGTCATTTTAATTTTTTTTTGAAAACAAGGTCATTATAAATTTTTGAAAAAAATAGGTCATTTATTAAATTTTTTGAAAAAAAAAGGTCATTTTAAATTTTTTGAAAAAAAGTCATTTTAAATTTTTTTGAAAAAGGGTCATTATAATTTTTGAAAAAAAGGTCATTGTGTGAGAAATGTGTCTTGAAAAAAAGGTCATTGTGGAGAAATGTGTCTTGAAAAAAAGCGTCATTGTGTGAGAAATGGCTTGAAAACAGGTCATTGTGTGAGAAATGACGAAGTTGTCATTGTGGATTTATCCATAAACAAGGTCATAATGTGGTCGAATGTACAAATGTAGGGATCTCTGTTCGATATCACAAAAAAACATTCTGTCGGGTAATTTTTTTTTTCAAAAACCGACCGTCCGCGGGAGCGGCGGGTAGGGTTTGAATTAGCCCGCAAGAACTTTCTCTTTTTGTGATTAGTGACAGAAATCTACATTTGGGACATTTCTGGCATTATCATATTTCTCATACGCAGATCTGTCATATTAGATTGATGTATATATTAGGCTATATAGGACAATTGCAGCATAAGCTAAGGAATATGTTGGATTCAAAATTGTAGTAAAACTTGTTATACAACTCGAGCTTATCTAATAGTTTTTGTATACGTTACTCTTTCGTAGTACTTTATTTAAAACAAGATTTTACTGGAATTTCGGCTCAGAAGAAAACAGTTTAAAGAAATACGATAAAACAACCATTTTTTTCGCCGGTTATTATTATATAATATCCAGGAAAACTCTTCTAGCGGAAAGTAGCATGACCACCACCTAATTATAGGCGATATATTCTGGACCCGGTAGTTCCAGCTTCCTTATGTTAATATTTAAACTAAAACAAATGGACACTCTAGTTAGCCTTGTTATTTTACGCTGGCTTTTAACAGCGTCACTGAACTTGCGCTGGGCTAAATTCACGATGCTTAACCAAATCAATTTGTTTGTATTTAGAACATTGATGATCACATGTATTTTAAAAGCCCAAATTACCTCATGGTCCTGTACTGATGCTGGGTCTTAATAAACCATCACTTACGAGATCTCAACTATTATGATTTTTTAACTCTAATATTTCTTTTGGAATTTTTTTGTTCAAAATCAAAGTAAGTCATCGCTGGAATAACTTATCGGGCATGTCGATATCAATAGTGGAAGTGCTAGCCGCGTCTAAATCTATTTTCAGGAGACTTATTAGCTGGGAAAGCCGATCCGGTTCAGAAAGTACTAATGATGGCAAACTTTCTGAGTGTATTTAGTCTCTTTTTCTTGAGAAATCTTTTGACAATCTGGATTTCCAACATAACTTCATTTTCAATAATTATTGAACCGTTTTTATATGGTAATTTCTAGTTTTGACTGTAGGACTCGTGATCTCGTTTGTATTCTTCGATTCTCACGATTCTTTTGCCCTTTTCATCTTTTTAAATAATGATTTTTTCAATCTGGATAAAGATGCCGTTGAGTTCGACCTAATTGGTGTTTTCCTTGTCCATAGTTTTTGCCTCACAGTCAAAAGTGTTGATTATGTATTTTATAAAAAGTTTTATGAAAACTTAATAAAAAAGTGATTATGAAAAACTTATAAACATAAGTGATTATGAAAAAACTTATAAAAAGTGATTATGAAAAACTTATAAAAAAAGTGTTATGAAACTAAATGTAAACAAATTTCGCGGGCAATCACCCCCAGTACATTCTGCCAAATGACCACCAAAAAGAGGGTGATTACGCCAAAAATGACGAAAAAGATGTGAATGGTTAATATATTGGTCTCTATTTGGTAACGGATTAACATAACGGTCAAAAGAAAACAATTTTTTATTGATTTATTTACGAATTTTTTTTTTTGGAATTCCTATGTTTGTGCTCAGAAAAACTGGTCCTTTCAAAGGGTCGAATTACCGGTGAACCAGTTTACTTGGAAAAAAACAAAAACGTTTTCCAAGTATTCACCATTTTGTTGGCTACACGGGACAACCGTTTGTTGATACAATTCAATCATCATATGGTTTCCGCGCTATGATGCCGAATGTCCGATGTCCTTTTAAAAAAAAAGATACCTAATAGAAGTGTTAATTTTAGTCATGTATTAATAAAAAATAACATCTCCGAATTTATTTTTGCCACGTTCAATGGGTCTGGTTTTTTATGACCCTAAAATCACCGGCGATATAGTTCGGCACTGGAACATACGATCTTTTTGAACTTTAGCGCCATACTATAACTTTTCAAACTGCGTTCCGCTGCAGAGCTGGGTTTTTTATCTTAGGTCACTTTTTTTCGAATGGGGCCACCTAAGGGGTATCTGTTTCAGGAGAACTAGACATGGTATAAACAAACAGTTTTTGAATATGAATCCTGACCGAAAATGCATGGTGATTACCGTTTTTTCGGTAATTCTGAGCAATTTCCATGAGTGATTTCGGGTCACGTCATCAACCTAGGAAGCCGAAAAAATGTTTCATCATATATATTCATAATTAATAATTATTTATCATATTTTTCTCAAGCTTTCACATGCAAAAAAACATTTGTCCCGACTTGTCTAGTTCTCCAGTCAAAATCACAGTGGTCCTATTAAAAAAAGCAAATTATAAATCACGCCTGATCTTTCAAATCAAAAATGTGTAATATGACCCCAAGAAAGGGTCAAATGTCGTTTTTTATGAAACGCATCAGATTTTTTATATGATAAAAGACATACGTTCAAACAATGGGCATCCTCAAAGAAATCACTAATATTAATAGATATAAATTAAAATGTTGTATTCAGGAGGAGACATATGAACCAGTTATGGTGGCGATTCAGTCTCAAAAATCCAAATCATCGTCGCCCGCTCCGCCAAATAAAAAGGTTTGTTCTAAATTTTGTAAGAAAAATTACCACCGCCCCTGAGAGTCTTAGGTTTAACGGTGTTTGCCTCCGATTGGTTACGTAGGCTCGAGGGGGAGGCGAAGTGGTCATACAATGCCCTACGTGTCTTTGGCTTTTATACGGACTTTTTGTCTACAGTAAAAGGACAGTTTGAAAACTCAACCTGTCCTTTTAAACACACTACATGTATACTGTAGTACGTTTAGGCCAAGTGATTGGTGTAGTGGTTGCGAACTAAAGACATAAAGCCTTTACATGTACTATCCCCGATATGTAAATTCCGAATCCTCATCGTGAGGTGCGAGTTTTAACGTAGGCGAAAGGGATATCAAAACATTTTCCCTTTTTTCGAGTGTTTGATAAAGGGCAATGTACATTGCCCGTTGTGTCTTTGGCTCGCAAGCACTAGACTAGTCACTAGTAATTGGCTTAAAAGTACTACGTAAGTAGACAAAAAATCCGTATAAAAACCAAAGACACGTAACGATATGGCATTGTACGCCCGCCTGAATGTTTATCCCGCAAAATAGGTGTCATTACATTCGCTAATGCTTAGGCGGCTAACGCTATATCGAATATCCTGCCTAGTCGTCGATTTATGTGAAATCACAATCTATTATTTTCACATAAATCGACGACTAGGCAGGATCTTCGATATAATAGCATTGCGTGGGCCCAAAAACTGGCTTGCCGAGTCAAATAGATGACGTTATGATACAAGAAAGTTAAAACCGTTCACGTAATTACGAGTCACAATAATGCCATGTTTGTGTCAAGTTTCGTAAAAGTTTATGAATTTTGACTTGATGCCAGACACTGGCGATTTTTTTTGAGAAAAATATTTTTAAAGAAGTCAGAAAAAAGACGAATCAACATTTTGTTTCAGTCCGCCCGTCTCTATTTGTAATCAGCCTCCCTGGACTTCCTGAAAGATCGGGAAATTTCGATTTGAGAAATGTGCGCAAATAATTATGATGTTTAGATTCGACGTTTAAGCCCCAACGATCTTGATGAATTACTAAATACAAAATCCGCCAAGGAGTTGGAATCAAAACGAAATTTAGAAGAAATCGACAAATTATTAGGAACACCAAGTATAAAAGAAATTTGCCTAGCTCAAAAGTTCAGAAGTAACGACGCTGTAAAGGTAAAAATTAGTAGTTCGACTTCATCCTATAATATCAGAAATATCCTGACTTTGTCAAACGACTGAATAATTGTGTTTGACCTCGAATATATTATACCGCCTGAGTTTCAAGTGGCGTCGTGAATCAGTGCTGAAAAATTAATCACTTAGGTTACCTTTAGGTTAGGTAGCTTTTTTTGGGGCATATTCGAGACATTTTAGGATGAAAAACGACCGCAGTTATTTTTTTTGCTATAGCATATGCTATTTGACAACTTATGTGTGAGTTTGAATATTTTCTCATAGGACGGAAAATAAAATACAACGTTTTTAAAAAATTTATTGCTCCCGGTTAACCTCATTACCGGTTGGTTCTACATGCGAATCTTGAAAATTATAGCAAAGTTGTTCACGAGATTATGAATAATTATTCCAGAAGATTTATGTATTATATGGAGCACAAATCAAGTTATGAGCCTACGAAAAAAGTCCTGGCTGGCTATTAGAACCCCCTTAAACCACCACCTGCACGACGCTGTTTTCAGAGCACAGAGACCAAAATATTTTTGGGAGTAGTGTCATTTGGCCGGCGGATGATTGCGAACATGACCCCGATGTTCCCTTATTTTTAATTTTCCAAGAATTATTGGTGAGTTCTAGAAACTGTTCTCATGCAGACCTGAAATGCATTATTGTAGGGACCGTCAGCTGGGGCTTTCTCGATTTTCAAGTTTCGATTTCAGCAGTTTAATTATTTTTTTGGTTATTAATGTAATCTACCCCTAAACTAGAAATCTTGACATTAAAAATGTTAAAATCGCAGTCCCCAGCTGTACGGTCCCTAATTATTTGTATGCAATTTTTGTTTATGCAGCTAAAACACTACTGACAGATAATGATCTTACAAGTAGAAATTTTATTTGTGGACAACGGTTCCCCTGATTCTGAAAAATCAAGTTAAAATGGGTTTGTATGCTCAAAAATCGAAAGTTAGTGCTCTTTAAATGGGCGATTTTAAAGAAAGTCAGTTTCTGAACACTAGATGGCCAATTTTTTTTGTCCCCGGAATCGTTTTTTCGGGGTCAACAACCCCGTTGAGTTTCAAGAATTTAGTATCAACTACTGTAGTCTCACTTAGTTTTATCGGTTGCGGCTCGCCTAACTATGTGGTGTGTTTCTGAAACACTCTCGTGCAGTGGGGGTAGGACATCTCGTTGCAGGTGGGGGTTTTAACGATTGATATTAAAGTAAAATGATGGTTAAATGGAGGTTACTCACAGTGAAATTAGCTATATTGTGAAAAAAAAATTTGGTAAAGAGATTCAAATTCCAAAAACTTAAAAAATGTTATTGGCACTAGAAAAATTGTAAATGATTTCATTTCATTTGTATTCCACCGTGGTTAAAATAAATACCATCTCAATTTTTGACTAGTTTCGGTTTTTGAACCATTATCAGAATGCACAGAAATATAAAAAAATTAAAATGCCAATTTTTCAGGAATTTTGTGATTTCCAAACGCGGCGACGTTGCCCTGTTCCAAACTGTCTCAAACTGCATTTCAAGAAAATCATCAAAGCTCAGACTCAAGAACATTTGGGAGACTGCTCATTTTTAAATAATTGTTTTAATCATGATTCCTGCAAATATGTTCACTACGAAATTGAGGACGAAGCAAAAGAGAGGAAAACAGATGTCAATTATGTACAAATAGGTAACCGCGTCTATTATGTACAAATTCAGCAAAAAATGAATGGTTGCGGTCTCGCGGCGTTAAAATTCGATTTTTTGCTTGAGCAACTTGAGTGAACCAGAAAACGACTTTACTTTTTCTAGGCAACCCCGGAAGCTTTTCCGCTGCCATTTGCGAACGGAACGAGATAATCAAAAACATATTTTTGCATCCAACAGCTAAGGGATAAATAAATGACCAACATTTTTTGATATTTAACTGGATGTCCGGTGATACCGGAAATTGAACATTTTAAAACGTCGATTCTGAGAAAACCGCTCATTCTTCAAAGGCAATTTTTGGGCTGTTAGTAAAACTTTTTGTGCCCAAACTTTTAGCAGAAATATTTTTGTAATTTGACATCTCTCAAGGAGACAGATTTCAGTTTGGTCATCTTTTAAGTCAGAGGACCCTTGGACCTGAAAATATACTTAAGTAATGTAAACATGTGTATAGAGAAAACGTTTTCAATAAATTTTTTGTCATATCTGAAATTATACTTGCTGGCCTCGTTGAACTTAGACGTCAGAGACACGTCTAGGACCTGTTTTGATTGGTCAAAAGAGCAACACAAGAGTCAATTGACCAATGAATTAAATTTTATCGGAAATAAACTGTATCATCGTTAGGAACATTTAAATCACTGAAATAGACAACTTTGTCAACCTGTATAGATCTCTAGAAAACATGTTCTCAACTGGCACGCCTATTTTAGTGAAATTTTCGATTGTTTTCAACGTATGGATTTCCGAACGCAGACCCACCTCTGGGGGTTAAGTTAAAACCCGTTCGTGATCGTTTTAACCCGTGTGAGCACAGCACCTTTATAAAGGTGTTGCATTATTTAAAATCAATCTAAATAAGGCAAAAAAAACATCGATTAGAACTTGTCTTCTTCGAATACTTATAAAGAATTTTGCACAGGATGTCAAAAATGGCTTATTTTTTTTGAGGAAATTTTTGTTTCAAATTTTACGGAGGGTTGATTTTTTGAGATTTTTTCCAATCTTTTACCTCTATTAAGGACTATCCCGCGGCTCCAACATTTTTATGCAGTTATTATTCATTTAAAATGCACCAAATCAATTGTTTATTGTTTTGAACGCATAACACAACCCGAAATGACAAACAAAAAAATTTTCGAAAATTTTGCGTTTTTTCGATTTTTTCCAAGTATTTTCTCAAAATTATGTTCAAAAATAACGTTTGTGTCAATTTGACCACTAAAAGTTCAAAATATCGGATTGACGTAAGCCAACTTTCTCTTCAGTGTTTTCCCAGCTTTCTTTTGAGGCCTACTTTCGAAAAAATCGAAGCACATTTTGTTTCGGAAATTTTCCACGTACCTTGAAAATTCATATTTGAGTTTGGGTCAAATTGAAAAAAAACGGCTCCTCAGAGTTTTTATTTGTTCGAGCTAACCGTTTTACAAAATTGAGTGAATTTTAATTTAACCTAGGGAGGACGATAGATTTCCGATGAAAAGTCCCAAAACCGGTTATTTGAGACGGTTTTTTACATATTCTAGAATGTATATAGCACTTATCAACAAAAAGCGGCTCCTCAGAAGTTTTTTAAATATAATTATTACAGGTTATGTTTCCAAATTTGGCGTTTATTCCAAAATAAACCTGAGGAGGAGTAGATTTTCGTTTGGCTTGGTGGCTCTTGTGCCGTTTTATGTGTGAAGGAGTGTGGTCATGCAAAAGTTTTGACACATTTACGCAAGATGAAAGACTAGCTCTACAAACTGGCTAATCTGAAATTATAATTCTTTGAAGCTCTGTTTGGCTAATATTTATCGAGAACTATGTCAAATTAGGAGCAGGGATACCCTTAAGAAATTAAATATTTGATTGAAAAATAGCCAGTTTTTAGGAAAGTTGTTTTGTCCATGGTTGACACTCAAAAAAGGCAGTTGAATTGGTATACGAGGAACAGATATTTTTTTTTCAAAAGTGATATTTCAAAATTTTCGCATTTTAAGTATTTCACGAAAATAGTTTATATTAAAAAATGTAATTCGAGCAATTAAATATTGTCCACAGTAGTCACTTGATTAGTGTATATTCGGACCAGAAATGATGATCAGAAGGTGTACTAATATGCTTATAGGGGAAAAATAACCATGTTTTTATGAAAAATTGTTGATGTTTTTCATCAAAATTTAAGACCATATTTAAAATGAATAATTTGTTAGTATAAATAAAATCAGAGAAAACATGATCATTAGCGTTCAGACTTTGACTTTGTGCATCGATTCCCAATACCAAAGAATTTGTGAATCACCAGCTGTTGAAGCTGGTGTATCACGTGTGATATGCTCTGTGACCTTGCGTTCGTTGATGCAGTAATTCTTCAGAAATTCAACAAAAATTCTTAGGAATATCAACAGTCGGATGGCAAAATAATATATCGTTTTTGAACTTCCTTATGCAAAAAAAATTGAAACTCTAACTACCTTGGGCTTTCTATAATACGCGCTTGAAAAAAGCCTTTATAAAGGCTTCGGTGCCTTGGCGGAACTTTTTTCTGTGCTCACACGGGTTAAGTTCATTCGTAGGATGAAAACTTCATCGATTTTCGCCTTTCTTACTCCATATTTAATATGAATAAACATCTATTTCAACGTAGCAAATTGCCTGATGAAGCGGAAACCCCTTGCAAATCATCGTTAATTTAGGAATCTTATCTAATAAAGATTTTCTCTATCAGTTAATGGTATTTAAATCCGGATCTTTCTGGAAAATAAGATTTTTTGGTCGATATTAATTATCCCGGAAACTCGTCGGTTACAATATACTTTTAAATTCCAAGATATGCATGGCTGTTTTTGCTGTCTATCGTTAAGACAATCAAATAGTCTTATTCCCATATTATATGGCCCATATACCTATTATGAATTAGCTGCATTATCTCCATTATCGGAAAAAATAGGGTCATGATGTCGGTCAATAGAAAATACTGATTTTTCAGATGAACGATTTTCAATCACCCTATGTAAAAAAAATATTTTAGTGATAATAAGTCCCATTTTTAATTTTTTTAATTTAAACTCTTTTGAAATCTGATTCTTTCAAAAAAAAAGTCAAAGAGTTCTCGAAATAATCAATCAGATTAAAAATGGGACTTATTATCACTAAAATAAATTTTTTTCATCTGAAAAATCAGTATTTTAAGTCATTTCTTAACCGGGTATTTTCTATCATTTTATCGGGATAATAAATTCAAATTCGTTTTTGGAATTAATATATTGAAATATAATCTAGAAGACTATTTCTCATATTTGGAAAAGTTTTTCTGGTCATACCTTCATTAAAACCAGGGAAACTATCTTCTTCTCAATCTTATCGCCCTGAAAAAAAGTTCAGATAAGAGTATTTTTCTATTGACGGTCATCATAATAATATATTAAAAGAAAATTAATTAAATTATATCGAAGCTAATACCTAGACTGTATTTTGAACTTGCATCCACGCTTCGGCTACGCCAGCCAATTAAGACGATAAAATCTCGAAAACAAGTTCAGAATAACGTTTAGGTATTATACAATCAACTTCATACTTTCAAGATCGAGCGTGAAAAAATTATTTCTCCCTTTCATCAATCACGTGCTTCTAAAAGCAAATTAATTGGATAAAATATTTTGTGGGGAACTGCGGGAGAACTTGCGCGCCTGTAATTGGCTGCTCCTTTTCATGTTATTTCCCCCGTCTCACTTTGATGACGCACCTTTGCATCAAAAAAATGGAGCTCACGGAGTGTATTGTATTTGATATGTTTGAAAATTTATTGAAATAAAATGTCAATTTTGTAAAATCCTATTTTGGAATTTGATGAATAATAATCAGGAAACTTATTACTGTATATATAAAAAAAAGTTTCTTGATTATTATTCATCAAACTCCAAAATAGGATTATAATAAGATTAGATTTTGACGAAAATACGTGGATTTTTTTTCTGATTTTTAATTTTTTTTTTCGTTTTATGATAACACCTCGTTTTTGACCCTATAATTTAAAAGTTGAAAAATGTCCCGGAGGCCACTGTACTTATACACCACAATTACAGTATTTTATTATGATTATTTAGCCCGTGCCCGTACGAAAGCTGGCATGACTCCTCCCCAATGGATAAATTGTGATATCCGTTATCTTGATTTATCTGTCCTTGGGAAATTTTCGGTGATCATGGCAGATCCGCCCTGGGACATTCACATGGAACTACCTTATGGGACCATGAAAGACGAAGAAATGAGGAATATGAGAATCAAGGATTTATCAGATGATGGCCTTTTCTTTTTATGGGTAACTGGCAGAGCTATGGAACTTGGAAGGTAAAAAATATGGCATTTTTTAATGCAACCAACCCTTGTCAGCATGATTACAGTAGTGTGCGTCTATAAGGACAATATGGCTAAAAACTACGCTTCTTGATTTAAGGGGGTTGTCCTGTCTGATTTGCAATTTTGCAGAGCTATTTCAGGACGTCACTTCGCGAAATTTCAAAATCTATCTCCTCCCAGACCATGTATCGAAATTTTCCGAAAAGTTGGCATAATAAGTGGAATGAGCAAACTAAGATTTGTAGTTGGCGTTTTTTCATTTCGATGACTGAATTTTCTTAAGAAAAGCGGTCCAATAAACTGACGATTTTTGGCCCGGTTTTTTCATGAATTTTTGGCTTAAAATCTATCTCCTCCGAGGTTTAGTTTCAAAATAGGGCCAAAATTTTAAATTACACCTTGTGGCATTTTGAAGGATTGTAGTTGCGTTTTTCCCATATTTCGATGCAGATTGAAAATATAATTTTTTGGTCATTTTCCAAAAATTTCCGAAAAAAAAAGTGCTTCGATTTTTCGAAGTAGGCTCAAAAGAAGCCAGTGAAACACTGATGAGAAAGTCGGCTTAAGCCAAGTCGATATTTGAAGTTTAGTGGTAAAATTCGAGCAAACGTTTTTTTAACTCATCTTTTAAAAAATACTTAGGTAACTTTTTTTAAGAACACCCAGCTGAGGTTTTGACACTCACTTGAGAAAAATGCGAAAATTTCGAAAAAAGATTTTTGATGATTGCGTTCTCAGTACACTTAATTATCACCCCGTATCAATTTGGAGCATTTTTATTGCCTCTAGGCCTTTATTAAATCAGAGTCGACAACCCCCTTAAGGGAGTGGGTGTCGCTGATTTTGACACTTTACGAAGACTATTTTTGGATAAACTGGCAGAGCTGATATCCCAAAAAGTTTTGCATCTTGAAGACAACTCTTCGCGGTGAATTGTGATTTAACAGTAATCTGATACAATGCCCACCTACGCCGACACCTACGCTTTTAAGAAGCCTCCTAAAAAATCGCTCAATACGCATTTTCTCCGTCAATTTTCACCATTTTCATTATTTTCTGTGTCTGGCTTCAAAAGATTTGAACTTAACAGTAAATCTGATCCAATCCGACCTACGCCGACACCTACGCTTTTAAAAAGCTTCTAAAAAGACGCGCAGTTCGTACCTACTCCTTGAATTATCATCATTTTTTTATTTTTTTTGTGTGAGGCTCCGGAGAAGCCTAACAAATAATGCAAAATTGCTTTGTTTTAAAATTTTGCTCTTTCGGCGGACAAAACACGCAAAAAAAATTAAGAATTAAAATTTTGAAATGATCAGTTTGGGAGGCTCAGGCAAAGCTATTCTCCTCCACCGTTTGAGAGAATAAGTTTTCGACTCATACTGCATCTGGAAAGCACAGGACTTGTTTTACAATCCATTAGAGAGTTTTTTTTTGAAATTTGCTTCGGCACCTTGGGGCCATGTCTACTATGGTAGTCAGGCTAGTTTTTAATTTCCATTTTAGCCTAATTGTTTGAAATGGTCAGTTTGGGAGGCTCAGGCGCAAAAGGTATTCTCCACCAGTTTAAGAAGATACAGTTCGGCTCATACTGCATCTAAAAGCAACAAGACTTGTTTGACAATCCATTAAGGAGATTTTTTTTAATTTTGATTTGGCGTCTCTTGGGGGCCATGTCAACTTTTCATTTTGAGCCAAATTTTTGACGAAATTTAGAAACCAGAAAAAATGCTTCAAAAATTATTTTTTTCCGTAAATACAAACACTTTAAGGATTTGGTGCAATTTTTAACTCGGTAGCGTCAAAAGAAAACAAATTAGCGCACTTCAATTTAAATCGTAAATAAATCAATAATTTTTTTTTCGTTTTTGGCCGCCAAAAGCAAAATTCGGAGTAAAGGACAATAATGCATTATGAGCGAGGCTTCTTTGAAGCCAGACACAAAAAAATGGTGAAAATTGACGGAGAAAATGCGTATTGAGCGATTTATTTTTTAGAAAGGTTTCTTGAAAGCGTAGGTGGGATTGTATCAGATTACTGTTAAATTCACAATTCAGCGCGAAGAGTTGTTCTTCAAGATGCAAAACTTTTTGGGATATCAGCTTTGCCAGTTTATCCAAAATAGCTTCGTAAAGTGTCAAAATCAGCGACACCCACACCCTTAGGGAGTGGGTGTCGCTGATTTACCTCTTCCAAGGTCATTTCCCGCCAACTAGCAAAGGTGATATTCCAAAAACATTTGTCAATAACAGAACCAACCTCGCGGTAATTTTGAACTTAACAGTAATCTGATACAATCTAACCCCGCCTTTTTAAAAAGCTTCTTAAAAAGACCGCAGTTCGTTCCTACTCCTCATTTTTCATTATTTTTTTGTGTCAGGCTCCAAAACAAAGCCTCACACATAATGCATTATTGTCCTTTACTCGAATTTTGCTTTTGGCGGCAAAAACAAAACAAAATTTTGATTATTACGATTTAAATTGAAAGTGCGCTCATTTGTTTTCTTTTGACGCTACGAGTTTATAAAAATTGCACCAAATCCTTAAAGTGTTGTATTTACGAACAAAAAAATATTTGAAGCATTTTTCTTGGTTCTAAATTTCGTCAAAAAGTTTGGCTCAAAATTGAAAAGTTGACATGCCCCAAGAGGACCCAAATCAAAATGAAAGAAAAAACTCTTTAATGGATTGTCAAACATTCTTGTGCTTTTAGATGCAGTATTGAGCCGAAACTGTATCTTCCTAAACTGGTGGAGGATGTTTTGCCTGAGCCTCCAAAACTGCCATTTCAACATTAGGCTAAATGAAAAGTGACATGGCCCCCAAGAGTCGCCGAAGCAAAATTTCAAAAAAACTCTCTAATGATTGTTAAAACAAGTCTGTGCTTTCAGATTGGCAGTATGAGTCGAAACTATATTCTCTCAAACTGTGGAGGAGAAACTTTTGCCTGAGCCTCCCAAACTGATCATTTCAAAATTTTAATTTCTTATTTTTTTGCGTTTTTGTCCGCCGAAGCAAAATTTTAAAACAAAAGCAATTTTGCATTATTTGTTAGGCCTTCTCCGGAGCCTCACACAAAAAAAAAAATAAAAAATGATGATAATCAAGGAGTAGTACGAACTGCGCGTCTTTTTAAGAAGCTTTTTAAAGCTTAGGTGTCGCGTAGGTCAGATTGATCCGATTACGTTTAAGTTCAAAATACCGCGAAGGTTGGTTCTGTTAGTGACAAATGTTTTTGGATATCACCTATGCTAGTTTGGCGGGAAATTTACCTTGGAAGAGGCTCAAATCAGCGACACCCACTCCATTAAGTCTGTTCCTCTACATTATACAATATATATGTAAGGAGAATATGGGAGAAATATCTTAAAGGTATATTTTCCGAAAATATCTATAATTCACCTCTTTTTCATAAAAATGTGGGTAAAGATTATCATTTTTGAAATTCAGTCTTTTGGGGTTTTATAACAAAATTTGCCCTAAAAAGAATATTGCCCCGTCGAATGCTGAAAAATCATATCCATTGACCGATAAAAGAGCCAATTTAAGATTTAACTGTTTTACGGTATACCGGATAACTGAATGGCCAAAACCGCCTCTTCCCTTTTTTATCGAAATCTTTTCTAACGAAAAAATTATTAAAATTTGTCACGTATCATTTTTTCTGAACGATCTATGTCATGATAATTCAAACACTTTCACACATTAAAGAATTAAAAAGTGGTTGATTTTTGAAGGCCCTACAATTATGATAAACTTTTAAAATGTTTTATATAAATTTCATATTTATATCCTATTTAGGGAGCTTTTGAGGCTTTGGGGTTATAAACGAGTTGACGAGCTTATTTGGGTCAAAACGAATCAACTTCAAAGATTAATCCGAACCGGTAGAACTGGTCACTGGTTAAATCACGGTAAAGAACACTGTTTAGTCGGTATTAAAGGAAATCCCTCAAATTTGAATCGAGGGTTGGATTGTGATGTTCTGGTGGCTGAAGTCCGAGATACAAGTCACAAACCAGACGAAATTTATGGTATTATTGAAAGATTATCTCCGGGAAGCAGGAAACTAGAATTATTCGGCAGAATGCACAATGTACAGGTTTGGGCAACACAGACCTCTTTCAGATGTTACAAAAAAATGGTTGTTGATTTTGGCTATTGAAGTGATTTGTTGTAACTGGTAATTTTTTTGCACCCCTGTATGATGATCAAATGTCACCGCAAAAATTGAAATGTCCAGCCCAAAATAGCATTGTTGTTTGTTTCAGCTAAAGTCATTTGTAAAGTTTCAGCCAAAACATCCTTTTTATTGGTCTGCGAAATAGCCAGTTTTCAATTGTCAGCCAAATAGCCATTTCAGTTCCAGCCTAATACCATTTTTAGTTTTGTCAGCTAAACTAGCCAAATTTATTTTGATCATAAATGCAATTTTGTTTGGTCGCAGATAGCCATTTTTAAGTTTGGTCAGTCAAAACATCATTTTTCAGTTTGCTCAGCCTAATACCATTTTTAAGTTTAGATCCCAAACTATCCACTTGATTGTAGACAAAATAGCATTTTTGTTGGCAGTTCCAAATAGCCATTTTCATTTGCTCGACCGAAATAGGCCATTTTTAATTGGTCAGCACTTCCAATTTATGATCTATGGGGCTTTCACTTTGATGGTTTCGTGGAGGTCCTCACTTGGTAACGATTCTCATGGAAACGCCGGGCAAAGTCAAAAATTATTTTTGGAGGTACTCAGAATTGATCATGAGCAAAAAGTGAAGGACCTTCCACGGAACGATCAAAGTGCAAAGCCGCCTATGTAAATTTTAAAATACATTTCGGTTTCCCTAATTTAATTTATATCAAATGCTCAAAATAAAGAACTCTCTAGCACCACCTGTGGTCATTTTTTGAAAATTGTGACGTTTATTTTGAGGAATTCAGAAAAAAAATATAATTATGATAGGTCGGAATATTACCCACAACTCCCTTAAAATATTTTTCAGCCAAATTGGGTAACACTCGGTAATCAGTTGGATGGTGTTCATTTAGAAGATAACGAAATGGTAAAACATTTTAGAAATAAATATCCAGATGGAATTGTGCGAAGACCAAAGAATCTTTAACCCATTTTTTTAATTTATTTTCTTTCAAAACAAGAACTAAACTGTCTTTAAGCAATAAGCAAACGGTGACCATATTTATTTGTCTTCAGAAAATTTCAAAAAACTTAGGATCTTGCCCTGTACTTTTTCAAACGACTTTTTGTGCAAACGCTCAGATTTTCAAAAAATGCGTTTGAATAGCTGCATAACTAATATCGCAATTTGATTATCAATTTAGTTAATAATGTCCGCGAACTTAAATACTATTTTGTGTTAACTGACACCTAGTGGTTAAAAAGTTTACAATTTCACTATTTATCTTTTTATGAGTGCTTTCCGTGCATCAATGAGGTGATATTTTCACCAGTATTTTTCATAAGTTTTGTGACTTCGATCGAGGTGATAATTATCACAAGGCTCCAGCTTTTACCCATTTTTCTTCAAATAAATTGTAAAGAATTAAAATTTTAGATTTTTTTACCATAAAAAGATTGATTCTATACAAATAATGCTGAAATTTTTACTTTTTAAATTTATTTAGATAATTATTTTTTAGACGACAAATTTACTGTGCCATCCCAGACGAACCTTTTGAGATAATACAAAACGATTTTATGCATTCAACTGGAAATTAAAAAAGCCCAGGCCAATTTTGTTGGTCCACCAGTAATTCACGGTTTGAATCGGTTATTTTTGGTTTCTCTTAAATAATACAGTTTATTATCACACACAAATACCTGAAAAACATGTTACAGTGGTTGACATACGTCTTCTGCCAAATAGGGGGGTTTTAAGTGGTCACAGGCTTATATGAAAATCAGGCTTATGGGCATATCAAATATGCCCAAAAAGGGGGGTTTTAAGTGGTCATGGGGGCTTTAAGTGGTCAACCACTGTATATGAAATACTTATATGGGTTAAATTTTATGGAAAATATTTTTGACATCATCAAATAAAGACTCATCATCGATGAATTATTTTTTGATTATGAAAAATCGCACGGAAACTTTTGGAAATCGCACGATTTTTGGAAATTTTATTTAAAGCCATTATCCTTGGAATTTCTTCTAGTTTCATTTCATACCCATATTGGGTCATTTGAAAATCTCGAATTTTGAAAAAAATATCGAAAATTTAAAAAAAAAATTTGACCTGAGCTTTTTTATGTCCAGTTGAATGCAAAAAACCGTTTTGTGATATCTCATACGGTTCGGCTGTGGTGGCACAGTCAAATCTGTGGCACCTAAAAAATTAACTTAAAAATTGCTAAATATTGGAGCTCGGTCGTGTCCCGTTAAAAGCTTCCTACTGTATCAAAATTCTTAGAATTAAATACTTTTAAAAAATTGCAAAAATAGAGTTATCATTTTGTGTACGGGAACGCCCTTTTATTTATATATTGCTTGAGCTGCCAAATTCATTCTTTTTAAAATATTTTATTCACATGGCCGGCCTTCAGGTTAACTCGAACGCTCTCAAAGGTGAAAAAGGAAAATTAATCGTAAAAAGTAATACAGTTTGAACAACAGTATCAAACGGAGAGCTATGCCATTTTTTAATGTTATAGGATATAACATTGAAAAAAACAACCTGTAGCAAAACAAAAAATATTTTTTTTACTNGTTCTTTTAGATACATTTCAACAGAGTTTGAGAAAAGTTGAAATCGGTACATTCGATTTTTATTATATTGGAGGCCATAATATAACGTTTCACTGGCCGTTGGGTAGCGAAGCCGGCTTTCTCAATTTCCGCTTTGAAAAAACGGTGAATACCGGAAGTCGAAAAATCTGCTCTGCTGCCCAACAGTAAGTGATAAGTTATATTATGAGTCATAATTTATGACCATGAATATCAGAAAGATCGTTTGTGCCGATTCCGACTATATATGCTAATATAATTCCGGTTGAGGGGGTGGTTGAGGTAATCTGGACCTTTTTAAATTGCGCCTCAAGGATAAACGGAGAACAATAGAAGCTTCATTTTACTTTGAATGCATAGAAAAGGTTTTGATAGATCTTTTGCATGAAACTTTTTAGTTTTTGATGTTTTGAAGTTGCTGGACAACCTTTAGAAAAGTGATTAAAATTCATCTTGAAATTTTTTCACATCCTTCGTCCCTGAGTCATGGACCATGACCCAATTTTTACGATTTTTCACAAATGACCATTTTTTATAAATCGAAACTCGGGAATGAATTTTTATTCTAGGTGGCGCTTGATCGCAAAAATGATCATTTTATTTTTAATTTTTTCACAGCATTCATCGTTGGTTGCATTTTTTGTCACAGGGTGAATTCAACTTTCCAAACTTCGAAAAATGCAATTATCGATATCAAATTTGAAAATTTTCTCAAATTTTTTTGTTCAATTTCGAATCTCTAAAAATTTCAAATTTTTTTACAATAGATAGAAACTTCTAGTTTTGATTTTTGTAATCGTTATATCAATCGTTAGTTTATCAACCAAGAAAAATATTTTTTCCCGAAATTTGGTAGTTTGGAGACGGTTCAAATGAGGTCCAAATCAAAAATTCTAGAGCAGATTGAGAATTTTGGTTAACGCCATTAAACTTCTCGTGGTCGACTTACAGCTAAAAATATTTTTATTTTTCAAGTTTATCCGTCCAAAGGGCCTTTAAAAGCTCGCCTCGACCACCCCCTAAACTGGATGAAATACGATAGGGAAAAAATCTGCATTGGGCTTTTTAGCTTCCAGCAGACTGCAAAAAAATTCGATATCGCCTATGGTTTTCTTCTAATTGCCATGCTAAGAGTGGCACGCTTACTACCAAAAGCTACCTTAATAAAGTCAAAAAATGTTGCTTTGTCAAACAAAAAAAATTATGCATAATTAAATTGTCAGTTTTTGCGTCGGCAAAACGCCAGACAAATGGTCTCAAATATCAGAAAGACAAATAAAATGTTTATTGTTTCAAATCACCTCTGAGAGCGTGAGAAGTATTAGTTTTTAATTATCGATCAACAAAGAGTATTACTTTTTTCTGTTACTTAACCATTCTTATTATACTAGTACTGTATGTCTTCTTATAATTGTTTTTTTCTGCACAAAGTTTATTGTGATGCAAATGAAATTCGAGATTTTTTTCATGTGTTAAATTGCCATTTTTAAGGTGGTATACGGTCTGGTTTCAGAGTGAAAAAATAACATTTACTGAAGTTTTTTTCTGTCCTTCCCTTCTTATATTTTGCTTTTATATCAAGATATTTTCAAATAAAAAAATAATTTCTCTTTATATTTTAGATTTTCAAAAGGTTCAGGAAATGTCATCTCACACAATCTTATTGGTCCAACCAACACGAAAACCAGAAGGAAGAACTTATTCAGACTACGAATCGGTCAATGATTGCATGGAGGTAAAAAATAACTTTTTTGAATTACAGTCTCGCTATTAATTGCTAGAATTTGAAAAATATAATTTTTTTTTTAATTCTCCATATTCACCTTCTACGGTTTCTTTCTGGAGAGGGGTGGTTCCAATTAATGCGAAAGACCGTTTCAATATTTTAGTTTCATAATAAATACTAACTATATAGTAACTAAATAGTAACTATATTTCAGGGTGTCTGCAAAATCTACGAAGAACATCTGAAGAGATTAAACCCATCTTCTCCTCAAATTACCTACGATATCAGTCAGGTATGTATAATTAGAAATATTTCATCTCCATAATCTTACACTCAGGGTAATAATTAAAAAATAAACGAAATGGTAACTAAAAAAAGATGCCTCAATGTTAAAAATAACGATAGTGAAGTTAGCAATATTTAAAACTTATTTTATTCTGTGATTTCACTATATTTCACTACAAATATTTCTAATTATTAAAATTCGCATTAAATTTTCGAGTTATCCCAATTAACCTTCTTAACCCCCTTACTCATTTGAGTATTGATATCCCCCTGAAGCATGAGAGCCAGTTTTATGGCTCGACTTTGAAGCTCTATCATCCAAAAATATTATGTGCTTTCGTTGAAATCGTATTTTTCAGTCATTGTGATAAAAGGATAGACTTAACTTTATGGATTATTAATTTAGAATTAACACTTGAGTACTTATAAGGCTGTTGAATACGGATGACTACACTGGTCCTGTTATAAACTATAAGATTTTGTTAATAATATGCACAATAAATAAAATAGAGTGAAACCTGGGTTCTTATCTGATCTGATTCAAAATACCTTATCGGGTCGTCTATGAACGATAATTCTCACACTGATAGTGAAACTAGTGGTGAACAATATGGCTGCGCCTTTATATGTCCGCTCCTGCTTTTTCATATGAGCAATTTTCGGGTTTTCAAACAAAAAGAATAAAAAAGTTCTACATTTAGTAGAAACATGTATTTTTTTTAAGATGTCAGATCGAATTCCTAAAAACTTAAGTGGAAATTGACCGGCAACAGTTTAAAATGTCGGTTCTGAGAAAACCGCACATTTTTCGAATCGAATTTTTTGGCATTTAGTACAACTTTTTGCCGAATTTTTTGTAATTTTATACCCCTAAAGGAGTCAAATAAAAATGTGTTCATCTTTCAAGTCATAAGTCCTGTGAAGCTGCAAATATACCTACATGGGTAGTTTTTCAAAAGAAAATGTTTGAAAATAAAATTTTTGTCATATGACTTCTCTAAAAACGTCAGATTACAGTATTTTAATGTTTTACAAAATATTTTAGGGCTGTCAATGACAGCCTGTTATATTACAAAAAAAATTCGTTACAAAAAGTTGTACTAAATGCCGAAAAATTGGATTCAAAGGATGTACGGTGTTCTCAGAACCGACGTTTTAAATTTTACCGGTCAATTTCCGGTATCACCGGACATCCAGTGAAAAATCCAAAACTTTGGTCATTTATCCTTTGGCAGTTGGATACAAAAATCCGTTTGTGAATATATCGTTCCGTTCTCAAATGGCAGCGGAAAAACTACCGGGCTTGACTTAATCAGTAGAAGTTATCACTGTCATAAACGGGCATTTTATACTCCGAATTTTTTTTTGTAATCTGACCCAAATACAATGAAAAAGTGATTATCTTTCATTTTAGCTTTTCGATTTCATCGATGAATTATCAGATTTGTCCTGCCTTGTGTACCAAAAGAATACCCAAACATATCTCCCATACAACAAAGATTGGGTCAAAGAAAAGATTTATATCTTACTCCGAAATCAAGCTGGAAAGAACTAAACGACGATTCAATTTCTACGGCAACATTTAGGGATAATTTCGACCAATCACGCCACTATCTTATGAATCCTATTTTTTAGGCTTTGAACTCTCATCTTAATAATTGATCAATTTCAGACCGAAAATGTCAAATGTCGACTATAATTTTATTGTTTGAAAATTAGCGGTGAAATATCCCTGAAGTAAATTTTGCAGGCATTCCGCCCGAAATTTTATTCTAAATGATCAAAATTTCAATTTTTTTTGATCAAAAACCTAGGATCCGTTTTTAGAGACCCTCAAATTAAAAAATAGTTCGTATCTGGTACATACGATCTTTTAGAAATTTTTGGCCATGATATAAATTTTCAAAATTAGTCTCGCTGTAAAGCTGTATTTCAATTTCCGTTTTAAACCGGTATTTTTTTTGTGAAAAAAGGGAAATCAAGAAAAACGACTCTGCAGCGGAATGCAGCTTTGAAAGTTATATTATGGCCCAAATTACAAAAAGATCGTATGTGCCAGTTTCAAACCATCTCACCGGTGAATTTGCGGGTCCTAAAAAAAACAGACCCTAGGATGTTGAGAGGGCAAGCCTGAAAATAGCTTCGTTCCCAGTTTTTGTCATTCTCGCTGACCGCTCATTGAATTTTATCTGTTTTTAAATGTTGTTAAAAGTGTCTGCAAAAATTAAAACAATTTTACCCCCTTATTAACCGCCCTTCAACCCCTCTTACAAATTTTCGCGCCATTGAAATGTGAGGGTTAAATGTCATTTTTCTTTAGTTTTAATTTTTTGCCGCTTAGGGAAATTTTCACTCCTATACTTTAGTCGAGTAAATCGTAGATTAAAAATGTTGAAGTTATTTTTCTAATCTTTTTAGATTGCTTTTGAGAATGGTTGTTGAACGCATTTCAGCTGAAGTTCAAAAATACGCCTGGGGGAAAGTAGGCGCCTCTTCAACTGTTGCAAAATTAGCCAAAAATGCATGTAAAAATTTCAAGTAAGTTTAATTCTAGCGAGTTTAATTTTTTCGAAATGCCAAATATGGGCGCGCGGCTATAAATTTTAAATGATTTACATGTTTCCGCCTATATATCACATATAAATTATATAATTCATATATGATATAATTCATTATATAATATATGTCACATATAATATGTGAAATACCAAAATTTTATCCTTGTTTAAAATAAGTTATTTTGCACGTGCCCAACAAAAAATTATGTCTTTGTTTTTAGATTAGAATCATCTGAACCGTATGCTGAACTGTGGATGGGAACTCACCCGAAAGCCCCTTCTACAAACTGGAAAAGCGAATCTCCCTTGTCAAAATTAATTTGCGAAAATGGAGATTCTGAACTCGGCGAAAATATTACTTCAAAGTTTGGAAATGAGCTTCCTTTTTTATTAAAAGTTTTATCTGTTGGACGAGCGTTATCTATTCAAGCTCATCCGGATCGAGAAAATGCAAAAATTCTTCATGCTAACGATCCAGCACATTATCCCGATGCTAATCATAAACCAGAAATGTGTATAGCACTCACAAAGAGAAAGGGTTAAAATGAGTGTGACCTGATAACACACATTTCTCGCTTTTCAAGTTTTGGGTCCGTTTTTTTAGATAGATCAAAACGGCGTTCGAGGTCAGGCCAAATTGGCACATTCGATCTTTCTCATATTTTGGTTCATAATATAACTGTTCATTTTATGTTGTGCTGCAAAGCCGGTTTTTTCGATTTCCAGTTTTTATCGGACATTTGCCAAAAATTTTCACCAGAAAAAACATCGAAAATTACCGGTTGAAAATCGTAAATCGACACGTTGCTTGGAAAGATGACATCTTTAAGATGTATATTATAGCCCAAAATTTCAGAAAGATGTACGACGAATGTACCAGTATCGAATTATCTTTTTTATGTGACATACATGTATATAAAAAAAACCAAACCTTTGCATTTAGTGAAAACCCATAATTTTAAAATTTTCGCTATATACCGAATGTGTTTTAGCTTTTGGGGTGTTCTCCGGGGAGATTGAAACGCCCCTTAAATTAACTAACCAAGTCGCGCTCTGATTGGTTAAGCGTGAATCTCCTCGGGGAACACCCCAAAAGCTAAAACACATTGGGTATGTTTTCGATAAAAATGGTTATATTTTTGTTTGCCATCAAATTTCGAATTATCAGAGTATTTTTTCAAATTAAGATATAAAATTCATGTCCGTCAATAGAAAAATATCTTTGATTTTAATTCATTCCTCAAGGATATGATAAGAAAGATTTTTTCAGCTTTGTTAAACTAGTCTTCTTAATTGTATTCGAAGAAATATTTATTCAAAAATCTAATTTCATATTCGAGATAATACTCCGATGAAATTTTGAAAAAATACTCAAAAAAAAATCATTAAATTTTATTTTAATTTCGAATTTCACACAAAAAATATCCGATTTTAAATGGATGAGTCATTTGAAATGGTATGACCATAAAAACTTTTGCGAAATCTGAGAACTGGTCTTCTAGATTATAACCTTAAAAATATTTATTGTTAAATCAAATTTGAAATCAAAGCGATAAAATCATAGAAAATAACCCAAAAGCAAAATGTGAAATCTTAAATTTAATTTTTTTAAAGCAAAGTTAAAACATCCTAGTTATCATTAATCAGGGGAACTGAAGTTTATTACCACTGGTTTCTATTTTAAGTTGATTGAATAAAATGTATCTGAAAAATTAATATTTTTCTACTGGTCGGCCTCAATATCATTATCCATATAAACATTTTTGGTTTATTTTAGTTTTCGAAGGAACGTTTTCAAAAACTGTGATTTTTTTTTAATTCTCTGAAAAATGGCATATTTTGGGGGTACCGTAGAACGGCCGATTATGGACAACGGCCGATTATGTACAACGGCCGATTTTGAACAACGGCCGATTTTGTACAACGGCCGATTTTGTACAACGGCCGATTTTGTTCAACGGCCCTAAAAAATTGTACAACGACCGATTTTGTACAACGGCCCTGATGTACAACGGCCCTAATGTACAACGGCCCTGAATTTTGAAAATTAACCCTACCTATTGTACAACGGCCTTGATGTACAACGGCCCCCCAATATTTTACCCTCTTGAAGTTCACTGGTCTTTGTGGATTTCGACTTCAGAGCGATATTGTCGAATTTCTTAACCAAATTCCCGAATTAAGTGATCTTATCTCAATCCAAACTGCTCAAAAACTTCGAGAGTCGTCGACAGAAAATTTCCCTTTAGCCCTCAAAGAAGCATTTGGAAACTTGATGAATTCAGATAAGGAAAAAGTAAAATCTGCCACCGCCAGTTTGGTCTCAAGAATAGAACAGATGACAAAAGACAGCCTAAATACTCAAGCTTTTCTTGGTGATCTTGTTTTAACTCTCAACAAAGATTTCGCTGGGGATGTCGGAATTTTTGTTATTTATTTTCTTAATCACGTAAAACTTGAGGTAAATGAATATAATTGAAGTTACACTATGTTTTCAAATCGACCAATCAGAGACCTCCATTTCACTAAAATCCCTTTAGATTATTCGATGTTTTTGGTAAAAATTTTGACATTGTTTTTCGATTCCTAGATTTTTTTGTGATCCGGTAAAAATTATAAAAAATGTTAGAGCCGTTTTCGAGAAACCGATAATATCCGGTAAAAACAGAAATCAAAAACCGGCTCGTTAACTAAAGTGTCCTGTTGTTTTGAAATTTGTACAGTATGTAAGATTTTGCTCCTATTTTTCCAATTTGGATAACTTGCTATCCTTATTGAGAACGATCAATTTTGGCAAATACCTACAACTTTTCCAGATTGAACCGATCAAAACGGTGGAATTCAGATTTGTCCAAATTGGAAAAATAGGAGCAAAAATCTTACATACTGTATGTTGACCCAAAATTTCAAAAAGATCGTAAAAAAATGCCGTTTATATAAAAGTGTCTCATATTAATTTAAAAAATTGACAAAAAAATGTTTTCAGTAGAAAAAATCGAGGTAACTTTTTCTTTAACCCCTCTCCAGAAAACCCCGTAGAAGGAACAACAGGAGAATTTTCGTAAAGGCATCTGGGTAACTTTGCAAAAGCAAACTTTTGTTTTTTTTGGCACCCGACACCATCTGGTGGAGTAAAGAGCACTTTTTTACCTCTGAAATAGAGAAATTACCGGTTAACCGGTCGAGGTCATAAATCGAAAACAAAAATTGACGGTTTAAATTTTCTTGGCTATCGGATGCAAAAAACTGTTTCCGGATATCTTTCATCGTTTGATTTCCAGAGGGGTGATATTGGGAAACTGTTTTTGTATAAGCCTTGAGGTAACTTTGCATGAGGAAACTTTTGGCAATATTAGTTTTGACACCCTACAACATCTGGTGGAGTAAAGAGCACTTTTATAGCTCTAAAATATACAAATTGCCGTTTTTTGGCTGATTACCGGTCGAGGTCACAAATCGCAAAACAATTTTGACGGTTGAAATTGAAAATCCCCGACGATCCCCACGTCACCAGCCCAAATTTAAACAAAAAAAACGTATTTTAACCGGTAAAAAATAGGATTTTTGAAAAAAAATATATTTTTTTATTTTGAATTCTGATCAAGATTTTTTTACAGCAACCGTTCGAAACTTAGAAATTGGCCCGGTGGGCTCCCTAGGTATCTGTCCTGAGAGAGCCAGACTAGATATCGACAAACGTTTTTTTTGCATTTGAATCTTAACCGAATTCGGAACGGTGGAAATGTTTTCTTTTTTTCCGGTGATAACCGGTTCACCGGTAATTCGCAAAAAATCGTTTTTTTCGGTCATTTTGAGAAATTTCGATGACTGATCTCTGGTCACGTGATCAACCTAGGAAGCCAAATTTTCTACCGCATATTTTTTTCCAAGGTTTCACATGCAGAAAACCATTTGTCGCTATCTTGTCTAGTTCTCCCAGTCGAAANNAAAAAGTTACTTCTCAGAAGATTTTTGTAGAATGAAAAATTATTATTAATCTTAAATTTGTATTTTCAGCCTGGTGAAGCAATGTTTCTTCGAGCTAATCTTCCACATGCGTATTTATCTGGTGATTGTATCGAATGTATGGCTTGTTCCGATAACGTTGTCAGAGCTGGCTTAACACCAAAAGTAAGTTACACAAAACTCAATTTCTTAACCATTATACAATTCTTGAGTCTTTTTTCAGGCTAATATTTTATCGGTTGCGAGAATTTCATTGCGAAAACTTATGCATGTGATATTTAAAATATCGGTAGGATGCGCTGCAGGAAATTTAAGCAAAAAAGGAAAATTCATATGTATGTGTTCAGATGAAAATATTTTGGGCTTTCACCTGTGATCATACCGGTTTTATTTTTAATATGCCGGTTTCACCCAAGCACCGACCCGAATGTTCTCTATTCAAGTTTTACTCCTATGTTTCCATATCACCGGTTTTTGATTAACAAGGTGAGAGTAAGAACCATAAAGATTTACCCCAAAAACCGATTATTAAATCATAGAAATAATTACAAGGACAATTGAATTTATGTTTAAAACAAAGATGCGCAGGTGGGGGTTAACTAACTAAATGTACATACATTTATCTGGTGTTATTAATGTCCTTTTAGTTTATGGACGTCCTTACGCTTGTAGAAATGCTGGAATATACACCAAACTCGTCAAACGCTTTCAAGTTCAAGGCGGAATCCACCAAAAACGGCGTGTCCCGATTTAACCCCGACGTTCCTGATTTCGCTGTTGATGCCATCAAAAGCGATAGTAATATGACATTGACATCTGTGGATTCTGCTGCAATTATTATCGTAACAAATGGATCTGCGACCTTAAATGGGATGAATTGTGACCCCGGAACTGTACTGTATTCTTCATGTAACGAATCTATTGAGATTAAGATCACCAAAGGTCAATTGGTTGCGTATCGGGCTTTTGTAGCCTAATTTTTATTGTTGGAAATTATATTTTTTGCCAAAACTTGCAGTTAATGGGTCTACGAGATTTTACTGGTAGTTCTATCACGACTTCACTGTAAACTATCAAAGGGGGTCCTCGTCAAAAATTATGTCTCGTATTTTGCGAACTTATCTTGGGCGCCATCACGTATTAATGGTGCATCTTAAACACGAATTTTTACTTTTTTGGCACCTAATTACAAAAATTATTTTTTCTAAATTAAGAGGGTGGTCAACTCTATTCGATCTCAATATATGGAAATAATATCGAATGTATTTGGGACCGTTTTTATCGAAATTCAGACACATATTCATTTTTGAGAAAATTGTGAAATTTTCGAAAATGTTTGTAGGGAGCAAATTTAAGCAAACATCGCAAAAACGCAGCCTACCGATTTGTTATCCTCGCTTTTGGCTTTCATAAAATTTATGTTTAGGTCGCTTTTTTTTTATCGGTAGGCCCACTTAAGGGGGTATCTGTTCTGAGAGAACCAGACTAGATAGCGACAAACGGTTTTTTGCATCTGAATTTTAACCAAATTTGTAGTGGTGGACATTTTTCTTTTTTTTCCGGCCATGACCGGTTTACCGGTTATTGGACAAAAATCGGGATTTGCTACATTTCCAAAGTTTTATTTTCTAGGTACTAAAAATTTATCCAGAGTGTTTTTGAACACCTTCTGATGTGTCTGAAGTCAAATATCTACATATTCCGAAATTCATGAAATTTCTACATTTTGTATATTTTTTGGTGACGGACCATAATCATATAATGTAATAATGTTGAACGCTGATCACGTGATCAACCTACGATGTCAAGAAAAATTTTCACCACTACAAATTCGGTTAAGATTCAGATGCAAAAGACCGGTCGCTATCTATTCTGGTTCTCTCAGAACAGATACCCCTTAAGTGGGCCTACTGATGAAAAAAGCGACCTTAGTCCTAATTGTATGAGCGTTGAAGAAATCGATCCGTTGTTCCCGACGGTTCTAATCAATTCTTTTTTTTTTGGTTTTATGCTATTTTCTTGCACTTGAAGCAAAATTTCAAAAAAAATAAGCCTACCTATCATGTCAATCGCATGTCGCTTGAACAAATGCATCATTATTTAATGATTTTTGGAACCATTTTTAATCGGTCATAATACGCGTAGGTTGAGATATTTGGACTTGGAAATACCTCGCAAGAGGCCTTGAAGGCTAGAGGTATCGATATAGTTGGTCTGTATCCGCATTAAACATCTATCTGCATTCTCCCCATAAAATTCAATTCAAAATGTCAGAAATCAGGTTTTGCAGGGTTGACCACCCCCTTAACTCCCAGAGAGTCCTAAAATAAAAAAATTTTAGACTTAAAGTCAAATAATACAGAAAAAACGGAAAATGGTCACGCGTGACCATGAAGTTACTCTGGGAGTTAAGAGCCATGCAAGGCAAAAATCGAATTTTCGATGCGTCATTACCACGTAATCGTGCCCTAGATAAGTTCGACGGATTCATAAAATTGAAGTTCAAACAATTACCATTATAATTTCTCCCATAAACGTTCTTCTATCTATTCTAAAAAAGTTTGAGCACTTTTAAAAGTTCCAATTTGCGACGAGGACCCTCTTACGGCCGATTTTGCAATTAGCCATTTCAGGGTTATTTAACAGTATTATTCTTATTTTCTGTAATATTCTGCCTTTATTCATTGTAAATGAAGTTAATACTTCAAATTTATTCCTTCTGGTGAAAACTAAAGTCCATTTTTATATGGATTATTATTTATTAAAATTAAACTATCATTATATATTCAAATTTTGTTTTACTTTTAGTTCATGTTCTATCAGAACAATTAAATGAGTGGTTTTTAAAAAAAGTCTCAAGCAATATTAGCATAAATTATACGAAATTCAGGAAAAAATGTTCAAAAACTTAGTGCAGCATTCTTAGCATTTCAACCATTCGATTTTGGCCCAAAATCGACTAAACAGGGTTGTGTTTTGAAATATAGATGTCTATGTGAATTTTTATTGCGCGTTTGATAAAATTTGAATTTTTCGAAAAATTGTCTTTTTTCATCAAAAATCTTATTTTTATGCTAATAAACAGGTTTTTGGCTATAAAACGCTCCCCTAACCTTCCCTAAGTCTGATTTTTTTCATGGAAAGATCATTAAGTCTCTTATTTGATGATAGCAATGAGTATCCACGGCTGATCCCGGCTGTATGAAAAAAAAAATTTGAAATTTTTTTGTTAAAAATTTGAAATTTTTTTGTTAAAAATTTCCAAGTATTTTTGATAATTTGGTAGGGAAAAATTTTCAAAATTTTTTTTTGTGGGCGTTTTAAGCTATTTAAAAATTAGAAAAAGAAATTTTTAATTTTTTTTCGAAAATTTTTCCAAAAATTTTTTTTCAAATTTTATAATCGCTTAAAACGCACACAAAAAAAAA
>SCLH01000152.1:276110-298577 GCA_004367855.1 Oikopleura vanhoeffeni
TCCAATATTTAAAAAAAATAAAAAAAATTGTATGTAATATGACTCCAATATCAACAAAACAAGTATTCTAAGTATTCTCAACAAGGGACAAACAAATTTTTGCGAAAAATTTTTTCGTTTGAGGCGTTTTAAACAATATCTTAAAAAATGAAAAAAAATTCGAAATTTGTCGAAAACAAAGATTTCAAAATATATTTTGTTTAAGAATTGGCGTTAGAACCTTCCAAAGCGAATACATTTTGATGTTTCTAGTCTTGATTTTATGTTTTAAATTTACGTTCTGTTTAAAAAATGAGCCAGAATCGCCGCATAAAGGGAGGAAATTTATATTTTAATCTTATTGACAAATGAGCCCTAATCGGCCGAAGGCGCATAAGGAGATTTTATCTTTTAAATTTGCTTGGAAAACTGAGCCCCAAATCCGGGGGGTTTATGTTTTAGTTAAAAGCAATAAAATCCCTTTATGGCCTGTCCGGGCGATTTGGGTCTCGATGTTTTCACACAAAACTAACATCCAAACATAGAAAATCCCCCTTTATCGGCCTTCAAGCCGATTTGGGGCTCATTTTTCAACAAAACAAAGGGTTTAAAACATAAAAATCCCCTTGATCGGCCTTCGCCGATGTTGGGTCTCATTTGTTCAAAAGAAGTTTAACTTAAACATAAACTCCCCCCTTTATCGGCTGTGGCCGATTTGGGGCTTGATTCACAAATTTAAATCATAATCTTCCTTCTCTGGCCCTTTGGCCGATTTCGGGGCTCATTTTTTCAAAAAAATTTAGCAAAGATAAATCTCCCTTCATCGGCTTTGGCCAACTGTAGGGGCTCATTTGTCATTAAATTTAAAAATATAATTTCCCCCTTTATCGGCGATTTTAGGGCTCATTTTTCAACAAAATAATATTTTAAACATAAAATCAAAGACTAGAAAAATCAAAATCTATTTGGCTTTGGAACGTTTAACGGAATTTCTAAAAAAATATATTTTGAAATTTTTCGTCGAAATTTTGGGAAAAACATTTTTTCAAGAATTTGACCCCAAAAATTTTCCTCAAAAAATTTCTACAGCAGAATGGTATAAAATGCACTGTCCAATCATATCCAAGACTTGAAACCGACACACTTAGATTCAACCGGTTTTCCGGATATCGGATATCCGATTCGCCAAAAAAACGCTTCGTGCCGTCGGTATTGAAAACCTTTTCCTATCACGATCTTTGAAATTTTCGACCAATCGGTTCAGTCCACATCCTGAGAAAAACTCCTGACAAAAACCGTTTCGGTCTGAAAAAAGAACCGCCATAAATAAGTTAATAGATTATACGAGACTATATCGAAAATGATCCCTACTGCGCCTTTACACTACGTTTCATAACTATGAGCCAGTGTCCAATCAGAATACTCGATTGTCGACTTAATTCAAGAATCCCGCTATTTCATGGTCACTTTCTCAAAGTTATGACGCGTGGTGTAAAAGGCGCAGTAGGGATCATTTTCGATATCTATATATTGTATAGACTATAATTTACATAGATAGGGTTCGGACTAGGGAAATTTTAACCATTAAACGAATAATTTAACCAAAAACCATATCAATAGTCTGAGGTGGAATTAAGTCAACTAGTTCCAAAGGGATCAATGAGCATTTCCTGAGTCACGAATCAAATTTTTCAAATATCTAAAGGTAGTTTTTTTAGACGCGACGAGATTTGCTTTTCACCACAGACGAACCGTATGAGATATAAATTCTAAGACTAATGGCTGAATAAAAATTCCAAAAGTTAAGTTTTCTTAAGATTTTTCATTATGACACAAGTAGTAAAAAGTCAACATTGTCGCGTATAAAAAATTACCTAACCCCACCTGCACCGAGGTGTCCTTCAGAACACAGAGACCAAAAATATTTTGGGAAGTGTCATTTTGGGCCGGCGGCAATATCGGAACAGACCCCCGATAGTTCCCCTTATTTTTAATTTCAAGAATTTTGGTGAGCTCTAGAAATTTTCATCGACCGGAAATGCATTATTTGGATGCACATTTTTTGGTTTAAGGGTATCCCGCGTGCCCTAATTTGACATATTCTCGATAACATAATTAGCCAAACACGGCGTCAAGGATTTATTTCAGATTAGCCAGTTTGTACAACTAGCTCTTCATCTTGCGTAAACATGGTGTCAAATCTTTTTTGCATGCGATACACTTCCCGGCACATAAAGCGAAAGAGGGAGCCTGAGTCAAAACGGAATCTATCTTTCGCCCAGGCTTATTTTGAAATAAACCTAAATTTTAACATAACCTGTATAATTAGTATTTAAAACTTTGAGGAGCGCTTTTGTCGAGTAAGTGCTAAAATTTTTTCTAGAATATGGATAACACCGTTTTTGGACTTGTTCATCGGAAAATTCTATCTCCTGCCTAGGTTAAATTTCAAAATTCCCTCAATTTTTGCAAACGGTAGCTCGAACAAATAGAACTTTTTGAGGAGCCGGTTTTTTTCAATTTCGACGCCAAACTCAAAATATTGGATTTTGAAGGTCACGTGAAAACAATTTATCGAAAAATAGTGCTTCGATTTTTGAATAGTAGAGGTCAAAAGAACTGGGAAAAACACTGAAGAGAAAGTGCTTACGTCCAACCCAATATTTTTGAAGTTTTTAGGGGTCAAACTGACACAAACGTTATTTTTAACATAATTTCGAGAAAATAACTTAGGTCGCTTTTTTTTTTTCGGATTGCCCACCTAAAAGGGTATCTGTTCTGCAGGAAACTAGACTAGACTAGGCACAAACGGTTTTTGCATCTTACATATAACCGAATTTCGGAAACGCAGGATTTTTTTTCTTTTTCTGCGATGCATTACCGGTTCACCCGGTAATTCGCAGAAAAACCGTTTTTTTCGGTCATTTTGGCACTTCTCGATAATTTCCGGTCAGTGATCAAACCTAGGAAGCCAAAAAATTTTTCTACCGCATTATTTTTTTCCCAAGGTTCACGTGCAGAAAAACTTATTGTCCGCTATCTTCTAGTCTTTCCCAGTTCGAACATCAGTGGGAGCAACCGAAAACACAAGCGACGTTAGAAACAAAATCGAAAAGAACGAAAATTTTCAAATTTTTTGTTGTCATTTGAGTTGTTTATGCGTTCAAACATAATCAATCTGATTTGGTGCCATGTTTATGACATAATGAACTGCAAAAAATTTAGGGAACCGGGTACCCCTAATGCAGACGTGGACAAGTAAAACTGTGTGATAAAGCATTATTGCTATCGGGGGGTAATCGCCACCGAAAAAGACGATTCCGAGCAAAAAATTTTTGTTGGGCATCTAGTGGTCAGAAAGTGAGTTTCAAAAACCTCTTTTAGCACTAATTTTCGTTTCTTTGGAGTTTGAGCATAATCAGCTCAATTTTTTAGTTTTCTTGTGCAAGAATCGTACTCACTTAAAAATTTTCTATTTTCTGAAAAAAAAAATTTTGAAAAATACAATTTTAGTCATTTTGACAAAAAAAAATGCGTAGGCGGAAGACTTTGTAAGATGAAAATCATTTTAATTTAAAACTAAGAATTTTGACCGCTGCGCACTCTATCTATGTCACATAGTCTATGCGTGTGTTCTGAAACACTCTCGTGCAGGTGGGGGTAGGACATCTCGTGCAGGTGGGGGTTAAGGTACCTAAAGTTACTTTTTAATTTAGATTAGACTATTGTTGAGGATCAGGTTTAGAACAAACGGTGATGGCAACCTGATTTTTTTTTCGGGCTACGTATATTTAAGCAGTATATCTAGCCCTTACGGAAGTAATTGTTTTGAAATTCAGATTATTTTTGGGATTTTAAGTGTCTACAAATTTTTGATTGTTAAATCGCGATAATGAAGAAACAAATATAAAGGTTCAGCTTGATCCAACTGACTTCAAAATTGATAATTATATTATATAAGGCTTTTCTCTTTATTTTTTGTGTACAAAAATTTAATAATTATAATTATTTTATACACTAGGAACATTAATGTTATTGCAGTTTAGTTTATGTTTTGCGTAGGCAAATTATTCGTGCCAATCACAGGACAGTAATCGGGGGGTACATTTGTTCTTTCTCGTATTATCAGCCAATCACAGCTCAGTATTATTTCTTCTTTCTCATTTCATACTCAAAATCCCAAAAATAATCCGAATTTCAAAAAAGCGACAACCATAAGCCCTTTATTTATCTTTAAATATACTAAGCCCCATATTCAAAATTCAGGTTGCCATCACCGTTTGTTCAAAACCTGACCCTCAACAATAGTCCAATCTAAATTAAAAACTACCTTACTTTAATAAATAATTTGTTGAGGGGGATCATATCATATGATTCATATGTTTTTAGACAGATCTTTAGACAGATTTATCTATCATTTAAGAATGACTGCTTAGAAAATTTTGGATCTCTACGAGTTTTCAAGATATCACGAAACTTTGTTAGAAAGTCACAACCTTAGTTAATTTTGCAACATAAAATTTGCTTATTTGACCGAACTTTTCCATATGGAAACTATAGTTTCTGAATTTGTGAAATGCAATTTTCCTTAAAAAATTAGAAGTGTATAATGGTTTTGATTCTTAACCGCTTCGAAGCCATTTTTTGGCAATAGTTCAACTCTTCTTAAAAAAGTTTTTTCGCATTTTTTTTTATTTGACAACCCAAAAAATTTATTGAAAATAACGAAAATTTGGAGATGTTATATCCATTATTATCCCGGGTCACTTTAAAAACTTATTCGCCTGTTAAAAGAATAGGCAATAAGTTTTTAAAGTGACCCGGGGATAATAATGGATATGTATGACAAGAATTATATTTCCAAAAAACTAGAGTAGTGTATTTAAACGGACAGGTAGTTAGGACGGGTTCGGCGTGAAAATTACTGGCAAACGTGTTAAAGGGACAGCCCCGCAGGTAAATTTTTTGACGAAGTGTACTTAAGGATGTGGGCGACGATAATTGGGCTCTTTTTTACACATTTTCAAGTGAAGTTTCTGAGAAACCTGGCTTCAGAAATAATTAATTTTTTTTCCAAATACGTAGTACAACTCTTAAGGAAGGTGCCAGTACTATTCAGCATCTGATACCTCAACATACGCTCAGAAAATGGTTTTTAGTAGGCCTCCCTAAAAGCACTAAAAAGCCTACTCCTCATTCATTCCTCATCACTTTTTCTTGTTATTTGCGATTCAACTTCCAAATATAAATGCGCATCTCGGAGCGGAGAGTTTTTTCAAAATTTTTGCCCCTAGTGATCAAAACAGCGTATTTGGTAGCCTCACGCAAAAGCCTACTTCTCCTTGAAAATATATAGAAGATTTTCAATTTGTGCATCAACTTCACCGCAAAGCCTGGATTAAGGTCCGAGCGGAGAGTTTTTTTCTGATTTTTTTTTCCAAAATCGCAGGAACGACTTGTGAATTTTTAGTTTTTGGTAAAATTTGAACTATAAATTTTCTTAAAACCTACTTTTTTTGAAAAAAATTCAAAATTCAGAAAAATCCTGATAGTTAAAAACTCAGTGACAAATTCTACAAAATAGGCATTCAAAAAGGTATCTGAGAAATCTCAATTATCGTCACCCTTAATTTAACCTTTAATTTCAACCCCCGAAAAACCGACTTTCTTTGAAAAAATCTCAAAACCAAAAAAAATCTTACAGTTAAAAAAAGAAAAATCTCTACAACATAGGTGTATCAAAAGTATTAATACGTGAAGCTGAGATATGCGTCGCCCACATCCTTAAGGGGGGGGGGTGGGCGTCGCATTTTAAGGCAAAAATGGGGTTTTCAATGACCAATTGTAGCAAAGTACATATCGTCGGACCAAATTACCCTCTCTGATATATTTGAACAAAAATCTTGCATCCTAAAAATAAATCAAAAGTGACGGATGGCTCGTCCAATCAGAAAACGTGTAACAAAATAACGAAATTATTTTTCAAAATGTATCTCCTCCCTGAGTTTTTAGGGTACAACAATGATTTATGACTCAAATAACCGGAAGAAACGTGAGCAAAACACCAAGTTGAGTTTTTTGAAAATTCTGAAATTTGCTCTCAGTATCACAAAAAAACTGTATTTTACCCGTGTTTAGGGTCCTCATCAAAATGTTCTCCTCCCTGGATTTAAAAGTTACACATTCGAAACCCAGATAAATGTGCAGCTGAAGAGTCCGTGCATAACACCAAGTTGAGTTTTTTTGTCTAAATTTCTGCCTCGTTTTCTGTAAATCGTGTTTTAAATTTCCAAAAATCAAGAAATTTCTGGGGCTACGAACTTGGGAAAAAGTAGAAACTGATTGTTGGTGAATGAATTATAAGTTATGCATCCTGCCCTCTGAATGAGAAAAAAATATATTTTTTGAAGCTTTTATTCAGGAAATGTGGGTAAGAGGGTTTGAGTTTTCTTTGATGACTCGTCCGAAACTTCAGCGCTTTAAGAGTATTCCCCAGATGTTTTATAGGAAGCTTATATATTTAATTGATTGCTTGCTCCACGACTGACACATTTTTATGAGTATCTGCATAATCTTTTGCCGCTCAACGTGAAAATTTTTTAAAGTAGTTCGTCGTAATTAACAGGCAAATTAACTAAAAAATGAATTTTTGTTCATGTTTTTCTTAAATCTTATTCTTGAGCATCTGAATCTCCCATCCCAACAAATTTCAAAGTGTAGATCAAATCTTGCTGCAAACGAAACCAAAATAAAAAAATTTAGTTCAATTGTTCAAATTAGATGACCCATAAAAAGCTTACTTGCGCCAAGCAACTTCAAAGTCAATCTGCTTTAAGAAACTCAAATCGGATATTCAAGCAAAAAAAAAACGAGAAAGAAAATGATTAGTTTCTTCGGGTATGGGACTCAGAAAAATAACATCAGGGTGCTGAAAACGTCAATTTTATAAACGCCGATGATCTTTCAATAGAAAACCTGGAAGAACTAAATCTTCAGTGACAACTGGTAAAACAAGTGATTGCATTGAGGGCAGCAAAGGATCCTCATTCTTTCCTAGCTAATCTCGTATCAATATATATAAAAGAGCCATGCTATATCAGAAAATTCCGAACTGACTTAAACTTGGACAGCCAAACACAAACCTGGTCGATACAATTCCCAAGATAATTGAACTTGCCCTGAAAATAATTTTGGAAGTGATTTGCTGTGCAAATAATCGTGTGAATGTGACACCTAAGCAACATGGATGCCCCTGTGCTGCAGCCTGCTTGCTTGNTGGTAAAACAATTGATTGCATTGAGGACAGCAAAGGATCCTCATTCTTTCCTAGCTAATCTCGTATCAATATATATAAAAGAGCCATGCTATATCAGAAAATTCCGAACTGACTTAAACTTGGACAGCCAAACACAAACCTGGTCGATACAATTCCCAAGATAATTGAACTTGCCCTGAAAATAATTTTGGAAGTGATTTGCTGTGCAAATAATCGTGTGAAACTTTAGCAACATGGATGCCCCTGTGCTGCAGCCTGCTTGCTTGACATTTTTTTAATTATGGGATCAGAAAAATTCCAGTGCTAAAATATAAATTTATTCGTCAAATGGCTTGCAAACTGCTTCAATGCGCCTCAAGAAACGCCTGTATTTTCTTTCCTATTATTTAATGTTTATTATGAAACTTTATTCGAATAAACTTAGTTTATTGAAATTGCCCTCAAAAATCGTTTTTTATTCAGTTTTTCACAAAAATTTGTAATTTACTAAAGGGTGTTTTTTTTTAAACGGACGGCTTCGGTGTGAGAATTTCTGCCATGTGTACTTGAACGGACGGCCCCGCAGGTAAATTCTTGTCAATTTGCTTAAACGGACGGGTTATGAGTTTCAAGTTGTCCGTTTAACTACACTCTACGGTACCGAGGTTAGTTTATTTTTAGGTCCTCTGATTTTAAAGATAATCAAACTGTAATTTGGCTCCTTGACAGTTGTCAAATTAAAAAATGGCTCTGAAAGTTATATTTTATGCTAAAAATGTCCGGTTTTCTCAGAACTGACTTTTTTAGTTTTTATCGGTTAATTTACGGTATCATCGGACATCCGGTCAAGAATAAAAAATGGTAATTTAGCCTTCCTCAGAAGCGGCAAAACTTGAATGGGGTGTGTGAAAGTTTAAGAGATTTTGAAAAAATTAACTTAAAATTGCAAAACTTCGTTCAAAATTTTTTTTGCTAAAAACGTTTACATTTAACTTGTAGATACTTGTCAAGCCGCTTCGATGATTCGTTCTTCATATTCTCCAGGTTTTGTTGGATTTGCATCATCTAAGGTTGGAGAAGATAGTTTATCTCATCATGTAGACCCAGGACTCGGCGTTTATATGGTAGATCGATTTACGTTTCATCTTTTGGAATTTCTGGAAAAAGTTTCTCCAAATTCACAAAAGTTATTAAAAGACATGAAGAAAGTTTGCCCCACAAGTCAATGTATATCTACTCCAGGTTTATAAAATATATTTTCACCTTAAAGTTGTGTTGAGCTGTTAAAATCGGCGAAGGTATCTTTCGCATAAAAATTTTAGAGTAGCTTTTTTTTCAAGTCAACTGGGTCACCAATTCTCGGTCACGTGATCAGCCTAGAAAGTCGAAAAAAAAGTCACCGTTTATTAATACTCAAGGTTTCACATGAAAAAACCGTTTACGCCAAAAAGTTGGGGATTATACAAAATAAACTTTTAAAATGTTTATGCAGTGCATATTATGCACTTGTAAAATTTCATGAAAATAGCCTTTTAAAAAAGGATAAGCTAAAAATACTCCCCTTCATTTTAAGCAGCATTTAAACCAAAACTTTTTAAAAATTTCGAATTGTCACTTTAGTTGTATTATTCCCTCGCAGCAATTTTTAAAAACATTCAGCTATGATTAGAAGATTAAAATTACCGAATGTGAGCTCTCTACTCACACTCGTTGCCACTTTAAATTTCTTAAAATTAATTTTGAAATTTTAGTTCATAAATTTGATCTTTTGACTGGTGAGCGTCAAGAAACGGCGAAAGTTATCGATTTTTTCGGTAGTCAAAGACAAATTCTATTTACAAACGATTTAAAATATTCAACTTGTGCCACAAAACAAATAGAAATGCAGAAATCTGTCGAAATTCCTCCAAAGAAAAATGCTTTATCGTTTGAAGAAAGCTGCAGGCAAATCAAAGATATAGAAGATAAAAGAAAATCGGAAATTAATAAAAACGATAAAAGTATTTCACATTATTTAATTTCATGTATTACAATATTTTCACTGATTTATTCTGCCTTTATGATTTGAAAACTGCACCACATAATTGGGTTGGTATAAGGCCAACATAGTATAACACCAAAAAATCGCGAATTTCGTGTTTTTTTAAATAAAGAAGGATTTTCTTTGAAATATAAAATAACTTGATTATTTCTAGAAGTTAACAATTTTTAAGGAAATTGGGTTTCTAGGGAAAATCAATTTCAAATTTGAGTTTTTTAAGATTAACAATAAAAGCAAAATTTGGTATAAAAAATATATATTTTTAGGCCTTTTACTGCCACCCCTTTATAATTATTTTCAAAATCAGTTAACGACTAAAACGCATTATTTTCAAAGTGTCACATTTTTGCTCTCACCTACGTGTTTGTAAATTTAAGCGTTTTGATTGGCGGATATTGGCTTGAGCAAAACTAAGAATGGGAGCAAAAATGTGACATGCGGTATGTGTTCGTGAAAAGAACAATTTTCACTTTCTTTCATGTATAAAAATGTAAAAAACTTCTGTAATCACCGCCTACACCTTTCAGCCAAAAGACTTCTAAAATAGCCTACATAGATCTTCAATATGATTCCAAATTTTTTATACTCTGGTGGTTTTTTAGGTAGTTCGGATAATTTTCTTCCCGAGAATGAGAACAACCTTATTATTTATTTGGGGCTTAGTTATCATGAAAGATATATACAGGTCGCCCTTTTTTCGCCATTTTTTTACGGTCGCCCTTTTTTTGCATTTTATATTTTTTTTAGGGATTTCAAAAAATGTCTCAAATTCCCTCATTTTCGGATTTTTCAAAATTGATTGATTTTTTTTTCATCTGTACGGTTTCACCCTGTCATTTTTCGTGGAAAATTGGCTTAAAATGCTCTTTAAATAAATAAGCTCATGTCTGAATAATGATTTAGAGTCCTTTTCAGAAAATCATATTTTATAATCTTCTGTTGGAATTCGAGGTTTTTTTCAAAAAAACTTTCAAAATCGGCAAAAAAAATCTGAAATGCAAAAATCGAAGACCATAAACCCTTAATTTACCTTTCAATATACTAAGCCCCGAATAAAAAAAAATAGGTTGCCTTCACCGTTTGATCTGAATCTTGTGGAGAAAATTATCCGAACTAACTTAAAAACCACCTTTTTCTCATTTTGAAATATTCAGAAGTAAAATCGAAATCGGGAATCAATATAATTTCACGATTATTGGTGTCTTTAATAAAGTGTGGCCATTGTCCTTGGCCACAGCACGCGGGGGTTAATAAAGGAGACTCCCGCCATTCCCGGCGTCTCCCTTTCAATGTCCCACGCTAATCTCTCTCGCCCCACTTTTCGAGCGAGAACAATTGACCAAACTCGACCTCTAGAAGTTTACCAAAAAAATGATCTTCTCAGCCGAAATGATTGTAAGTAAAATTAAACGATTTTGTAATTTTTATTTAATAACCCACTAATTTGTTATTCAATTAAAAAAATTGTAAGCGAAAATTACCTTCGCACATTTTTTAATGGTCGAATTTAATTCGAAAAAAGTCGAATTTCAAAAAATCTGACAAAAGGTCTGATTTTTTAGGACTCTGAAACAAATAAGATACTGTAGAGAGCTTTTAATAGAACACGAACGAGCTCCAACTTTTGCAATTTTTCCTCGAATAATTTTTTTTTATAATAAATTATTTATCAGAAGAAAAAGTTGGAGCCCGCTCGCCCTATTAAAAGCTCTCTACTTTAGTTCGGAACTGATCTTTCGAAAATTTTGGCCATTAATTGTGGCTCATAATATAAATTTCCAAGTCACTAGAGCGCTTTTTTGTATTTCCGTTTTTATCGATTATTTTTTATTTTCTAGAAACGGATAGATAAATAACTGATAAAAAAGCGGAAATCGGCTCTGCAGCGAATATTATGTCCCAAAATTATTTAATCAAAATTTCCACATTGAAAAAATAGTCCGCAAAAGATAAACTTTTTAGTTTCAAACCCGGATTTTTTGTGCATTACCAAACAGAGTCCTCCATTTCACAACCATCCAAAATAGTCCGAAACATTTGAAAACCAACTTTCGGGCTTTTTCGAAATGGAGCATTCTAAATATTTACTAGTCTATAGTCAATTCACAAAAAATGTGGTGTTTGAAGAAAACTCAAAAATGCGTAGGTTATTTAATTTTTTCTTATTTTTCCGAATTTTTTTCCAAAAATTTATTTATTTTTTAGTTATGCCCGGTGACAGAGCAATGCCTGCAATGTCATCTGGTATGGAAGCGGAGGAAGAAGGTGAACATCATCTCCAAAGAGCCATTGCCACAGAAACGGTAGGTCCTCAAAAATGGGTCGATAGTAAAATGATGTGTATAAATTTCATGAGAATGTTTTTCAACGTTTCGACTTTATTATGTCATTTTCAAGATTGTGAGGTGATCAGTTCAAAAAATAGGTTTGAGTTAAGCGGAAAAATGTATTTCACAGGAACAGTGTTAATCCGTAATATGCCGAGAAACTGAGAAAATAATTTCTTTGAACTAAGTCCTTCAAAGTATAAATTTGATATTTTAATCTTAAACATTCAAGAACAAGAGTTCTAGAGCATTTTCGCTCAGATTTTCTAACTTGAAAATATAACATTTAGGTAGTTTTTTTTAACCCACCATACTTGAGTATGGTGGGTTAAAAAAAACTGAAGTCATTTTCTCGAAGACCATTTTCGATATTAAGAAACGGTTTTGTGCTATGTGACATAGCCTATGCGTAGAAGTACATTTGTTGGCGGGACCAAAACTTTCCGTTTTTTCCTGGTCAACCGGTTCATGCCGTAAATGATGTTCTAAACCGGAAATCCAGGTAGGTTCGAATTCTCAGTCAGCTCATTTGTTTTGTTTATATCAATGGAAATGTATGTATTTTTGATAATAATAGATTGATACGTGATGATTAATTAACATAAACGTGCAAAGAACAACATTTTAAATTCATTTATTTATGCAAAAAAAATATTTTTCGAAAATTCTCCTTATTTACCACAGAAAAACCGGTGATTTCAAAGGTTGATTACCGGTCAACCGGTTGAAGGAGAGACAAACAAAAAGGTTTGGTCGCCATTAATTTACTTGGCAACTCATAGCAAAAAACCGTTTGTTGATATCTTGTATGGTATTCGATAACACTGACTGAGTAGGGTGGGTTGAGTTAAAAAAAAGCTACCTTATAGATTTGACTATCGACCCCTTTAAAAATATTTCAGAAAAGTTAATATCTGAATTATAGCTATCGAGTGGCAAGAAATTTATTCCGACTCCCGATGCGATTGAAGTAGATTATTATAAAGAATTTTACACCGATGTTAAATACATGACCAAAAGATGGAAACAAGGATACACAGTCCAGGTAAGAATGTGAAATACAAACGGTTAAAACTCCTAAAATGTTTCGTCGAGGAGGTTTCATAGGTAGGGTGCGCAGCGATAAAACTACAGTAGTTGATCGAAATTCGTTGACCTCACGGGGGTTGTTGTCCCAGTAAAAAAATTCCGGGCAGAAATTTTTTTTTTGGTCATCTAGTGGTCAGAAAATGACTTTTAAAACGCCCATTCAGAGCACTAACTTCGATTTTTAGCATATAAAACTCCATTTATGTGATTTTTCAGAAGTAGGGCCGTTGTCACAAAACAATTTGCTACATTTTGAAAAAAATTTCGGTCATTTCGTAGGAATGTCGGACTTTAATTTTTTTCTAAAAAATTTTCACAGCCCTTCCCATGTCCAATTTTGCTAATTTAAAAAAAACGGATTTTTGAAAAAAAATATTTTTTCATTTTGAATTCTGCCCAAGATTTTTCTTCTCGTTTTTCTTTAACAGCAACCGTTCAAAAGTTAGAAATTTGCCTCTGCGCATCCTATTCATAAGACACAATTTTTTGCAAGAACGCCAAAAATGCAAAAAAGCTACTTGAGTTTAAATCGTTAACATATATAAGAAGAATTTGGATGAAATATAAGCAAAACGTACGCTTTCTATTTTGGCATATCCCTCTATAAGGACCATATGGCGAAAACGTGCGATTTTTATTTTGACATGTCCTTCTATAAGGACAATATGAAGAAAATATGTGCACTTTATATTTTAGTATATTCCTCTTGAAGGACAATTTGAACAAACGTAATCTCTTAATTCTAGCATGTCCCTCTATAAGGACAATATGGACAAAATATGTCAAAAAAGTAGGCTTTTTATTATGTCATACCCCTCTATCACGACATTATAGACAATATATTGCAAAAAGGTCCGCTTAAATTATTCTGGCATTTTACTCTATTATGATAATATGCCATTTTTAATACATTTTAAGGTAAGGAGCAGAAAATAAACTTTGTATTTTTTCCGAAAAATTTTGTAATCTTCATCGTAAATTTTTGAAAAGAGCATTTTTGAAAAATAACGACAATATGAAAAAGTTTCACTTGTCCTTATAGACCAAAGCCAAAAACTGAAAGATCGTTTTTTTTTTGGTAAAGGTTCATTTGCGTGCAATTTTTCAAAATGCAAGTTTTTTTAGTAGTGTTTACTGAAAAGTGTGTCTTACTGATGCATTTAAATTGGTAAACCAATTTTTTATGTTTTTACTTTTTCTACTTCAATTTCCGCCGATTTTCAACCACTTTTTATAACTATTTCAAAGTTATGAAAAACCCTTACGATATAAAGTGAGTTATCACAAATATGTAAATCTAGATACTTTCCGAAAAGTGGGACGTGAAATGCGGTAATTTGTAGTAAATGTAATCTCGAAGTTCGTTAAAAGTGGTGGCAATTTATGGTAAATCGTCGGGAAATATAAACTTTCCCAAAAACTGGGCGTTTTGTGGTAATCTCGTATTGCCGTGAGTGTCCATAAGGACTACGTACATATGGACAAAACGACCGAAGTTCTTATATTCTGGTGTTATAAAAACGCCCAGATGGTAACACTTATATTTCCAAAAATCATAATAACGAGCGTCGTTTGAAATATTTTCGTGATTTGGGTCAAAAATTTTGCCATGCTAATAATCCGTTTCAACAGTTATGGTTTGTGAAAAGTGGCCCAATTTGTGGTAACTGGTCGGAAAAAATAAACTTTCCAGAAAACTTTGGCGATTTGTGGTGACCCACTGCATCCAAAACCTAAATTTTCTATTTTTTGGGTTTTTTTTTTAAAGTGACTATAAATTCAGGATTTGACATTAATGAATGAAAAACCACCTGATTATAATCTGGACGAAGAAGACGAAGAGTTCCGCCTGACCTTGTCTGCTCCGACGATCACCGAGCTCGAACTTGAACTTGCCCTCGATCAGCTGGAGGATGCCGAGGTCACTAAAGGTCAACTTGCCCCTTTTTGCATTGAGTGGAATTGGGGACGCGGGATTATCGGCGAAGGACCCCATCACAAGAAAATTCATCAGTTCTGGATAAAGGTTTGTTTAAAAAAATTTGATTAAAAAAATGCAAAAATTTATCAAAAATTTGGTCAGAAACGAACCAGGCTGAATGGACCAATCAATTTTCGACTCCTGAGAGAAAAACCGGTAGACTGCTCAACCATCAATGAATCCTATATTTGCTTTCGAAGGCGGCTAGACAAAATTCAAACCAGAAGAAATAAACAACGAGACCAATTGGAAAGTGGTTACAAATTTTAATTATTTGACTCCACTTCTTGTTGAAAATATTTTTTTTAATAATGTGGTCATTCTAAAATTTTTTTCTCGTGGGTTCCCATCAAATAATATATATTTGATGTTTATAAACAAAAATTCGAATGTGACGGAATTATAACTTGACTCTAAATTTTTTCTAAAGAAGCAATATTACGAAAAGTCAAATGTTACAAAAGTGGGTCAAATTATAAATTATTTTTAAATTTTTAATCTCTTATTTTTTTTTGAAAAGTTTGAGTTAGAATATTTTTAAATTTAACAAAAAGTTGAAAAGTTTTTCTTATTTTTTGTTCAATTATTTTAATTTAAAAGTTTAATTATAGTTATAAGAAAAAACAATGGTATTAATTGAAAATAACCAATTAAACTTTTCTGGTAGATTGACACATATATTTTTAAATGCTCTTTGAAAAATCATACATTCCTAGTTGTGGTTTTTGGTCAAAAATTTTCTTCATTTTAAAGAATACAAAGTTTGTATTACAAACTTTAATTTTTTGGTAAAATTCTTGAGTTTGGCGGGAATTTTTTTTGAGTTTGGCGGGAAACCTACAATTTAAGATTTGACCGGTTTTTCCGGTATACCGGATATCCGGCGGACCACAAAATATCTTTCGGGTGAATCCCGAAACCTTTCCTCTGACTTGCCTTTGAAAATTTGAGAATCCCTCCAGCCATCTCTGAGAAAAAGGTACTATAGTTTTCATTGATCTTAAAAAAATTCACGCCTAAAGGTATTCATTTGAAAATTTTAATTTCAAATTTCTAACCTCTTACAAGTCGTATACAAGAATGGTTAAACTTCGTCGAGATTTGATGAAGCTTTTAAACTTATGTAATTTGATGAAACGACGAGAGGACAAGAAAACGGAAATCATTGATCAAAACTTCAGAATAATTCAAGCCAGGTTATCAACAGGAGACTTCAAAAATGAAATATTTTCAAAATTAGAAAAAGAAAAATCGACCGAAGAAAGAATCAATGGAATTCAGGTAACGTTTCATATTATGAAGATACGGGTTTTTGTATTGAATAGCTGACAAAATATTAAACGATGATTTTTTTCGGTTTACCGGTTCACCGGAAATCAGCAAAAACGGTAATTGGTCTTTTTGAGAGGTAAACAAATCCTCTTCACTCCCAAAATATTGCCAAAAGTTTCGTTTGGCAAAGTTACTCCGATGCTTACAGAAAAAATTTCATCTGGTACCTGCTACGGTTTTTTCTGGAGAGGCCTAAAAAAAGCTACGCTAGTATTTTAAAAGCTGTTATGGATATGCCGAAAATGAAACAAACGGCCTTATCAACTTTGTAAACATAATAATAGGACTTATGTGACTGAAAAGAAAAAACGGCAGAAATTTGGTGAAAATCATTTTTTCAAATTCAAAAACCATAATAATGTATTGAATGTAAGATATTTTCAATTTGTTCGGGTATTTTAACTCTTCTACGGCTCAACAATTTTAGCATACAAAAAAATTACGGCAAAGCGCCAGAGCCGTTTTAACGACTCAACTTTGACTTAAGGAGTACCCCACGCGGGTTTTATTTCGGCTCTCAGACATGATAGAAGCTATAATTTTTATCGCATTTCATTTTGTTATCGTTTTCAATCCTAAAATTAAAAAAAAATTTTCGATGTAAAAAATTTCCTAATTTTTTTTAAGTATAAATTTCCTTCTATTGTCTGTAACTTCAAAGTTGAAATCCGTTGACTCTGATTTTGTTGCATGAGTTCACTTTGATTTCAATCTTAAAAAGAAAAAGAAATTTTTTAATTTCCAAAAAAAAAAATTCTGAATTTTCTTAGATTGAATAAAATCGACGTACCCACGCGGGTTTTATTTCGGCTTTCAGATATGGTAAAAGCTAATTTTATCGCATTCTCATTTTGTTATCGGTTTAATCCAAAAAAATTAAAAAAAAAACTTTTCGATGTAAAAAAATTTCCAAAATTTCCTATTTTTTCTAAGTATAATTTTCTTCTATTGTCTTAAGTTTTAAAGTTGAAATCCTTGACGCTGATTTTTGTCATGAGTTTCACTTTGATTTCAATCTTAAAATAAAAAATAAAAATTTTTTAATTTTCGGAAAAAAAAAATTCGAAATTTCTTAGATTGATAAAATCGTCGACCTTATATTCGGCTTCTCAGACATGGTAGAATGCTAATTTTTATCTCATTCTCATTTTATCGTTTCATTCCGAAAAATTAAAAATAAAAATCCGATGTAAAAAAATTTCCTATTACGTTCTAATTGACTCGTCATTTTCAGCTTATGTCGACCAGGAATTACGTGTTTTATGAGTAAAGACACCGAACATACATTTCCTGTGTGAAATTAACTGGCTGTTCATTAAAATATGAATTTGTTGAAACTAAAAAAAAATATAATCTTCCAAGAAAATATTTTATCTGTATTTTTCAGAGCAAAACTTTGACTGCGCATAAAACCATAACTACAAAAGATAGCAAAATACTGAGCGCATAAAAATCACGAGCTCGCAATTTTAAGAAAGTGCTTTTTTCCGCGAACAAATTTGCTAACTGTGCTCCAAATGAATTGAACTAGCGCCCAGGGTACCAAATCAGCCATTTGAGGACTTTATCAGTGATGTAGGCAAATTAAAGGGAAAAAAATAATATCTGAAGCGCATAACTTTTTAACTAACAAATTTAGTTATGCTCACAAATAATCAGAAATTATGTTAATACATCGCTAAATGAAATTGAACAGATAAAAGTCGAAAAATGACTTTTTGGAACCGGTAAAAATACCGGTACGATCATACAAAAACTTTTGTCACTTTTTCGAAAAATTCAGACAAATATATCCGGGGTCTTAGAACATGAAACTCAAGCAACTTTTATTCACTCAGAACAAACGTTTGAAAATCACTAAATGGCGTGGGGTACTCCCTTAAGTAAACTAATAATAAGTTAACTTTAATAAATTATTAAAAAGACTATAATTAAAATCATAAAAATGTAAATAAACCCTAAATTTCAGTCCCGTGAACAAAATCCTCCCTCGATTTCCAATAGCAATATCACGAGTCAAAACAAGAAAAACCGCGACAAAATCCTGGACAAATATTTAAAGAACAAGGGTGGGTTAAAACGACCTGTAATCGGATCCCGTCCGTCTGGTTCCGTTCACGGGTCGAATCCTTCAAATGGTGCTTGCTCGTCGAATGTGCCCAATGACCCCAGCATGGCGCCAAAGTTTTTGTTCAAAAGCGAAAATGCGAAACCAGGCGCTTACTATCTGGAAGCAAGACAACTTTCACAAATTGTTGAAAAAGACGCAAAAGACAATTTGAACGATACTGGATTTAGACTTCTTTCCACACAGCATAGGTATACCATCCTTATTTTTTTTCGCAAATGCTCGGAACTGGCACTTATGATCTTTTTGTAATTTTTTGGGGTGCCTTCATTTTTTTGGACCAGATCCTGCAATAAAATCGGTAGAGCCGTTTTCGGGAAACCGCCTGTTTCATCAACATTGTGTAAAATGACCCTTCAGCGATATCAGGTTTCATTTTTGTTGGGTTCCTTGATTTTTTTTGAACCAGATTCTGGAAAAAAATCACTGTAGCCGTTTTCGAGAAACCGCTAATTTCATCTAAATTATGTAAAATGACTCCTCAGCGGTCTCAAATTTCATTTCGACATTTTTTCGACCATATCCTGTGATTGAGTTTCACTTAGGTCGCTTTTTTTTAGGTAGGACCACTTAAGGGGTATCTGTTCTGAGAGAACCAGACTCGATAGCGACAAACAGTTTTTTGCATCTGAATCTTAACCGAATTTGGAGCGCAGGAAATTGTTTCTTTTTCTCCGTCATTTTGAGCAATTTCGATGACTGATTTCCGGTCACGTGATCAACCTAGAAAGCCAAAAAAAATTTCTACCGCATATTTTTTTCCAATGGTGGTCCTGTCCTACTAAAAAAAACGACCTTAGCAGGCACGCTCTAGTACCATCCACTGTGGTACCGATTTCAGGAGAACGGCTGGTCAAAATTAAAAATTATTTCTGGACGCAACCGGAAGGATTATGGGCAACAACTTAGATGGGTTTCGAACCACTGCTCAAAATCGGTTTAATCTTAAAATGTCGGTTTCTAGGTCCCTGGTTATGATATGAGTATGATTTTTTGAGTACATACAAATAAAGAAAATCAGTTGAGTATAATGTCCGGTAAAACACCGTAAGCTGAAAAACCCGGCTCTTTCAATAATATCTTATGAGCTATCTCACGGCGATTAAATAGCCTTTAAAAAACGAATCCATGTTATCTGAATTTTGTAATATAAGAAAATTCGATCCAAAAGATACCCTATTAAGGGGATGGTCGTCCCAAATTTGAGTTTTTCGTCTCGCAAATCAACGGAAAATTATGTTTTGGGTGAAGCTCTTTCAGGCTAGTCACGTCACCCAAAAATAATTGTCAATATAAATAATGACAGTTGAAATCATATCGGCGATGACGACTCCTTTAACTAACTTCAATTGAACAAGTACTTTTTGAGAGATGCGCCAAAATAAAATGTTGGCTCTTTAGCGTTATTTTTAATTTTTAGCGAAATTCGTCTCTCAGAGCAACTTTTTTCATTTGAAAAGATGTGAAATCTTGGATGTTTTCGTGAAATTTATTTTTGTTTTACTTTATTTTTTAGGACGCTTGGTTTCTGTCGCCGTCGTGTCGGTCGTGGTGGTCGGATATTAACAGATCGCGCTTTTCATCAAAGTCATCAATCAATTGTCAAAAATCTAAATTTGAGCAATTACGATTCTGAATTAATTCCAATTTTACCAGAAACAAATAATACACAATTAACTCAACAGGTAAATAAAAAGTTTTTGAAATTTGACATCTAGGGCTAGCTAATTGCCTAAACAATTAATTTAAAAAAAAATTTGATCGGAAAACGATTTTTTATTAAAATCTTATCAGCTATTGTATTCAGTCCTCGCTTCCTAACTGGTACAGAACGCTCTAACTTGTGAATAACTTTTGAATAAATGATGTTTTCATCTTTATTTGAATTTAAAAATCAAAATTTATGGTGCTTATTTTCTCACTTTTTGTAAAATTTAGTGGTGTCAATGAGTACCGTATCATTTCTTTCCCAATTAACAAAGTGCTCGTAAATTTTGGCCTTTTAGCGTTTTTTTCAATTTTTCTCAAAAAAGTCAATGCTGAAAATTATCAAAAAAACTACCGGGGTCACTAGCGCGTTACATGTCACAATTTCGGGCCTACCGACCTATTAATGTCCGAATCAGCTAATTTTTTGGCTGTGAAATATTTTTAGGTATTTTAATGATAAGAATACGAGTTTTAAAATTTAATACTTATTTCTGGTTTTAGCTTCAACGTGTAACACCCTAGGGGTCACCTAAAAAAAGTTACCTAAACGATTAACTTTTAATTTTCAGGTCCACCAAGTTATGGAGGAAATCAAAAAGTTGCGTGTTCGGCATTTTCAACCGGGCCAGCCTCGGAAGCGAAAACGAAATAATCCATCAAAGAAAAGATAACCTCTAGTTTGCTGGTAAACCACGTGGTATATTTCTGGTTATAGCCTTATTCAATTTATTTCAATTTTTGTTGCGCGGTTCATTACTCACTCCCTTAATAAATAAAATGGAAATGATCCTTTTAAAGGTTACTTTCCATCTTTTTGCTATTATCAGTTCTAAAGGAGATTTTGGTTTTATGAATACATTCCTTGTATTATAACAATTTAACCCTTCGGCTACTTTTTTATATTAGACGAACTAAGAAAAAATATATACTAGTTGGCGCCAAGGGGGTAGAAAGCCAGTTAAACGTCTCTGAAATAGTATTTTTTAACCACAAACCCCTTAACCCATTTTTCATTAATAAGTTCATTTTTAGCTATAAACCAAACGGTACAGTGGGTTTGATCGGCATAATTTTGATTTTGTTTTGCAAATATATGTCTGTTTTTCAGATACCCAAATTCCGCAAGTGAGATTGCTTTTGAAATTATGGTTCCCAATAATAATGAGCTAGTTAGGAAAATGACTGTTCTGAAATTCTAGTTTAAATTTCTAGAAACTGTAAAAATCACACATTTTTACATGAAGTGATCAACTATTTTATTGTACTAGTCTTTAAAATAAAGCAATTGAAAATAGAAAAACGTGAGCTCAATTTTGACGGTAATATGACCCCTCAAAGGAGTTTTATGTAATTTTTATTTGGATTCTATATTTTTTTGGATCTTAAAAAAAAATTGGTAGATTCGCTTTCGGGAAATCGAAAAACCGTCTCCGATACAAGACGTACAATAAAGAGTTGTCTTATCACCCAACATTTCAAAAATATCGTATGTGCCAATTTCAAACTATTTCACGTGTAAAATTTAAGTATCTAAAAAAAAGACCATAATTTTTCAAAGTAAATCTCTAAATTATGTTGTTTTAAACCTACCCCACTGTAAAATTTCCATATAAAGGACAGACATGTGCCATGTTTCATTATGTTTTTTGTAGGTGATAACCTATTTTTTTCAGATAAAATAATGCCCGGTAACAAAATTTATTTCATTCCCTAATAAATTTATTCTATTATATACCCAAAAAAAAATTAATTTTCAAGAAAAGAATGTTAATATTTACGGTTCATAACAGGAAATATTGCTTGCTTCATTTTTTCAGTCAGACCAATTTTCAGGAAATTGATTTCCATCCAACCCAAAACAAATATTTGAATTTTTCAAACGCTTCATCAGAGTGACTTTAAACGGACAAGGAGTCGTGCAAAAATGTTTCAAAGCTTCTTGACACAGATTTCTCCATGTCCAATTAAAGTCACTCTAAGGCATCGATTTTGGAGATTATGGTTTGAAAAATATATTTTCTAAAAGTTATGAAATTAATTTCAACTAGTCAATTATTGTCAGAAATTTGCTCTTCCAAGGTTTAAAAGTTTGTGTTCAAAGTTTAACACTGTTTTCGATTAAATTCACTAAACATAAGTATGTTTTTTTGAACCTTCAAATGTTCGGAAAGATTAGAACGAGTACATACGATCTTTTCGTTATTTTGGACCATAATATATTTATTGAAGCTACATGCGACTGTGGAGCCGTTTTTCGATTTCTTTATTTTACTGGTAATTTCTGTGTTTTTTTCGAGAAACTGATAATTTCCGGTAAAACAACAGAAATCGAGAAACATATATTACACGGCCTCCTGGAGATTATTAGCCATTTCGGCCTGTTCATAACGCCATAAGGGCTAATAATCTCAAGGAGGCCCGTAATATATATAAACACTTGCCTGTTGACACGAAATTTTCAACCAGTCTGATTTTATAGTCTTGAATAGTACTATGAATCATATACTATGATAATGGACTGGTTCGAAATTTTATTGAAAACAGTGTTAGACTTTTAACAAATTTTAAATTTTGTTTGTCTAAACTTGTGGAGCCCATTTCAGAAAATATTCTACTTGTAAATAA
>SCLH01000152.1:298780-310423 GCA_004367855.1 Oikopleura vanhoeffeni
CAAGGAGGCCCGTAATAGTATATAAACACTTGCCTGTTGACACGAAATTTTCAACCAGTCTGATTTTATAGTCTTGAATAGTACTATGATAATGGACTGGTTCTAATAATCTCAAGGAGGCCCGTAATATATATAAACACTTGCCTGTTGACACGAAATTTTCAACCAGTCTGATTTTATAGTCTTGAATAGTACTATGATAATGGACTGGTTCGAAATTTTATTGAAAACAGTGTTAGACTTTTAACAAATTTTAAATTTTGTTTGTCTAAACTTGTGGAGCCCATTTCAGAAAATATTCTACTTGTAAATAATCGGATAATTTTTGAAATTTTTTTTACCAAAAATATATTTTTTGAGACGATCATCAATTTAGTTTCCTTCAAAATAACCCTGACATTCAGTTGGCTCTGATTATTTTTGAAGGGCAAAATTTTTCTCCGTATTTTTGTATCATTTTGAGTAGCGTAAATCGCGCGTCATCGTAACCTATCACACAGGGGAAAATGATTTATTTTGCAGTTGCAAAATTTTGTCCAAGTTTTTTTGTCTTTTTTGTTTTTATTTTTGCATTTTATTACCTCGTTTATTTTCCAGGTCGGCTCAAGATTCCGTTTAAGGAGGTAAATACGGCCAAAAAATTTCTGTTACCGTGGTACCTCCTTACACTTTTTTGCATTTATTTTTTTCTGGCGACGAAATTCTTGAAAAGGTGGCTTCAACTTGGGGTTATTAACCCTTTGGGAAATATAATCGTTACAAATAGCCCTACGCCGGTCATTTCGGTGGCCAAGGGTTAAATTTATAAAGTATATTTCTTTTTGGTCTATCAAAATAGCAAATATAACTGCTATCTGCTCTCAACTAATAATTCAAAATACAGTTGGTGGCCTTTTAATTTCAATTTCTATCAGATCTTAGAATTTTGTTATTTTTTCTTCAGGTGAATTCAGAATATGGATTTTGTCTGAGAATTGATTAAGATTTTAAAATGGTCACTCACTGTACCCAAATAACCCTAACCTTCTTTTTTCTACGATTCTAAGAATTACGGGGCCATCCGGAGAGCTATATATATTTTTTCGAATCTTCCGGTTTTTCGTAACAATCTCATAATTCTCGACAGTACCTTTTTCAGTAGGGTAGAAATCCAGTCCACTTTTTGAGAATAAGGATTTTCACTATATTCTTATAATTATCTCGCCACTTAGTGTATATATTACTGTAATTATCTGGGATTTAATCGGATATATTTGGTTTTGGTCTGAAAACTCAATCGAAAAATCGCTATTTTTATTCATACATTCTTTATTTGCAAACTACAGTAGAGTGACTTTTAAAGGTCAGTCTAAGCGGAAAAGCGGCTCTGCATTTTTTTTGTTGATTAAATGGTTTCATGCATGAAATCGTTTTAATTCATTCCTTTTTTCATATACAAGCTCTATTCGGGCGATTTGTGGTCACCTACATTAATTGTCAATGTTTAATGATAAAAGTGTTTTTTTCTTAATCGAACCGCTTATGGACACGAATTAAATTTAAATGGACAGGCAAACGAGTTTTACCTGTTCGTTTAAAGTCACTTAACTGTAGTACAGGGAGCTCAAATTACCATAAATTTTTTTTCCTGACAATTTTGGACTCTTATGAAATGGATTACATCGATTGATAAAATGTAATTGTTATTTGACCAATCAGAGTCGTCCATTTTACAAAAGTCCAAAATTGTTCGAAACTTTTATAATCATTTTCGCCACCCGTATGATATCAAACAATCAAGAGCGTCGATATTTCTGAATGAAAAAATGCGTATGTTTTATTCAAAATTTCAAAAACTATCAAATGATTTCGATTTTTCCGGTAAAGGTATTTTTATCATGGGAAATTTCATTTAATTTAAAATTGAATGAAAAATGCATATTATTTCTATGATAAAAGTACCGACGCCCATTTTCTCCCCCAGAACTATCTGGACACAGGGTATAATTAAAATACAACTAAATTACAAAAATAATTTAAAGAATATTAATGTGAGTAAAATGTTATTATAATTATATATATTTATATTATTTGTAAATTAATCTTGCTAATTATCACTGCTAGAAGTTTTGACACTTTTTTTAATCCTAAAATTCAAATTCTCTGTTCAGAAAATCAAAAAAACCTTTTATGTCAGAATCAACAGTTACATTAGATTTATATTTTCAAATTTAAGAAAAGAAAAATACAGTCAATTTTTATTTTCAAAGTTTTGTTTAAGGTCTACTTTTAACCCCTTGGCCCACGATATTCGAAATTATAGACATATTTTAAAATATCAAACAGCGCCACTTGTGATGTGTTATGCGACCTCACTGATACAACCAAAACTGGCTTTTCGATTTTCATTAAATCATCTTTTAAATACAAACTATAATCACAACCAAATTATTATGTTCGAATTTTCTGCGACTTAATTTGGTTATTCTGAAAATAGTTTAATAAGAATCTAACGGTAAAATGGGGGAAGGTATCTTTAGCATGGCAAAGTTGTATTTTAAAATTGCATAAAAATACCGCCGCCGTTTAAAAGTGCAATTTAATTATTGAAAGTGTATACAAAACTTGTGTTTAAGACGCTCTAGGTAACTCTCATTTAAGAATGCCCATTTTCTGGAAATGTTTTTTGACTAACAAAATTCGAACTTCACGAAGAACCAATCACAGACTGGCATTTCGAATGTCATCGAAAATCCTTAAAAAATATTGCTTTATCAATATTTTTAATGATTTACCATGAAATTCTGAAATACCTAGGCAAATAATAAGTCAAAATTCATGCATCGTAATTTCGGTTAAAACTGGTTAATACCAGAACCCTGAAACCTAGTTGAAAATTTCGGATTTTGCAAAATTTGAGTTTTTAACTTCCGTCCAATGCAAAAATCCTTTTAGTAACTCTTCAAAACTCGCCGGGAAGACTCTTTATGAATGATCTTTTAAAAACAAAGTTACCCTAAACATTCAAAACGTTTTGCCGAATATATTTGATTCGATAATTAAGTTTATTTCAAAATATCTTTATAACATTTTATGGTTATCAGCGTGAAATGTCTTTAAAAATTAAAATCGACTGCTAGGGTTAAATAATTGAAAAGTATTTTTCTACAACAAAATCAATCTTTAGCCTCTATTTATTTTTGCACAGAACGGTTAAAATCGTCATGTCGTCTGTTAGGGTTAATTCTTTTGGGCACTGTCAGTTCCTTATAATCGTTTAATTAATATATCTTGTATAGTCAATCGTTAGGGTGCGAACCCTTAATTTTTCAACAAAAAACATCAAAAAACTAATACATGATTATAACCTTTTCCGGTCGTACCGGTTCGTACCCTATCTCTATTTCTTGCTTTACTTTCGAAATCAAAAAATCAGAAAAGTTTCAGATTTAAAATTATTTAGCTGGAATCCTGACTCTGTTTGGTTATCAATAAAACACAAAAATTATTACGAAATTGATCTCTTAAGTCGCATGCATAAAAATGTCATAACCTTAAAAGGTGGCCCGTGAGATCAGACTGGTACATACGATCTTTTGGAAATTTTTGGCCATAATATAACGTTTCAAGCATATTGTCTCGTCTGAGGATATTCTTTTTCGAGAAATCGATATTTTCCGGTAAAACGGCTCTGCAGTGCCACATGTTTCACGAGTTATACTGATCAAGTCCCAAATCTCAAAATTATCGTGGGACGCAGTACGAATCATCTCATCGGCGATTTAAAGGCATTTAAAAACAGACCAAATTCGGAAAGTTCGTTTTTATATTCATAACAAAAAATGGTTAAAATTAGGAGGCTTGAAATTTAAATTTTGGGCTCAAGCATACATATTTAAAAAAAAAGGTGGCGTCAGAGCCGTTTTTTCGATTTCTGTTTTTACCGGACAATAGTAATTCCTCGAATAAAGATCCATAAAACATTACTGGTGAAATCGACTTTGCAGGGGCAACCAGCTTGACAAAATCTAACATTTACAATAATCTGTTTTTGTATGTGACTCAAATTTTTTCATTTATTATTTATTTTGAAGAATGGCATTAAGTAATGAAGTTGCTGCTATTCCTCTTTTGAACACAAACGCAGGGCCGAGAGATTCAGAAAATTGGCTCACACGGGTTAAAGAAGAATATATGACACTTATACAATATATCAAACAAAATAAAGAAAATGATAACGATTGGTTCAAGTTAGAATCGAATAGGTACAGTGATTATAAAAGACCGAATTTTGAAATTTCAATAAAAATCAGGGTTACGTAATCAATCAGAAAAAGCGCCTTAACCCTTGGAGGCTCCGGACTATTTTCAAAAACACTGAGATAATACCAGAAATTGCAGGTTGCTTCTGAATGATTCACTTTATAGAAAAAAATTTCAATTTTTGTCCTGGCGGCTCTGAGTAAACTTTTATTTCTTGAAAGTGATTTCGATAAATTGCGTAGGTTAGGTTATTTTTTCGGAAAACACCTGTAGATTAAAGACCGAAAATGCAGGTTATTTCTGAGAAGTCACTTTTTAGAAAATTATTTTTAATCTTTTCCATTATTATTTTTGTTCTGACGTCTCCCATTTCCTCACAAAAAAATGCGTAGGTTGAAGCACAATTTGTAAATGTTACTTTTTCTATAGGGTTAATAAAGTTAAATGAAAATAAAAATGTACTATTAAAGTTTAAGTCTATCCTTAATCTCGAGGACTAGAGTACAATAAAGTTCCAAGCACTTTACTTTTCCCGTAATAAGCTCTCAAAGTCGCACCACTTAAGTGGTGCAGGAGCCTCCAAGGGTTAAGAAATTTCACTGTTTTTTTCTTTTTCTTAAAAAATATTTTACCGCTTTTATTTTTCAATATTTAAAAATGGTCCGATTTATTACGTAACTCCGTCTTTTTTGACCCTCAATTCATAAAAAATCGTTATTTTATTTTAGGTGGTTATTTTTGAGTCCTGCAAATTTATAATGAAATTTCTTACGAAACTGCGATAAAGACCCATTATATTTGTGCATTTAAATTTCAGTGCTTTTACATTTGCAGTAAAATTTCAACACATATTTACCACTCTACCGACCTCTAGTTGGAGAATCTATTATCGGATGGCTGCGAGACCACCACCAATATTTTTTAAGGCAATTTCAGTAGTTTACCAAATTTTCAGCCACATTTTTCGACAACAGGAAAATAAATTTTAACCGCAAAATGTTTCAGGAATTAAAAAAAAATGCGGTGTTTTCCGCTGACTTTTGGTCTACCGGTTTGGTTTCCAGAAAAGAGCCTGCATTAAATAACACTACCATATCATTATTTTGATAAAAGTCTGCTTTTTTGTAGAAAATAATTTCGATTCCTTGAAAACGGTTAAAATCAACAAAAAGTTTTGAAGCTAAAACATTTCATTTTTAATTAATTTGTTGTTTACAGTGACGTGGTTTTTTTTAGAGCAACTCAAAAGGAAGTAGCAATCGGTATTTCAGCTGATTACGGGTTAACCGGTGAGAAACAACGTCTATCATGTGTTTCAACTCATTGACTCTGAGATACAATTAGAATTTTTGGAATCGTATGTACCGTTTTCGAGAAAATTCCCTCCGATTGCGAGTTGCTCTGAAAAAAAAACCCCGCCAGTGAAGAACTTTTAAAAGGACGGGATTAAGGTGTAGGTGGCGCTTTTTTCGTACCTTTCAATCACGCCTCAGAACAGTTCTAGGCGATTGTAAAATCTGAGGATACTCGTTTGTTAGATCTAGCCTTCGTTCTACGATTACACATCTCAAAGTCAGATCTTGGTACATCACCACCCACTGTTGTGAGTTCTTTCTAGAGCACTAAACGTTTTTTCAAAATCTCTTCTTTGAGACCCCAATACAAGCGTCTTAAGAACTACCACAAAGTAGCGAATGCTATGAGAACAAAAAGTGATGAAAGGAATTTTCGATTTTTGACTTTTTTTCTTCTAGAATCTCACTTGAACCCGTTTTGCCAGTTTTCAACTTTCAACTCTATTCTTTTATTCAATTGAATGTTTCAGGAATGAAGGCCAATTTTTTCGACTAAGGTAGATAATATAATGCGGGTAAATGATGAGAAGGATTTTTTGAATATTCTAGAATTCCAGAAATGAAATTGAAAGTGAACCGAAATGGAAAAGTTCTGAAAAAAACTTCGTTGATCAGAACAAAAGTACCACCAAAGTTGAAGCTGAGATTTCACTGACAAAAAGTTGGTTTACAGCTAATCAAGTTTACAACCAATCAGCGTACAAATTTCGATATTAGTTTAACATTTTGGCTTAAAAAATAAATTGAAAGTTCGTAGAATCGATTAAGACCATTTTCCGATATTTTAATGTCATGCATCGTTTTCGGGTGGTAGATCACCATAAAAAATGTTTTATCATGGTGGAATACCGGTTTTATGCTGTTAAAAGCAAAATATTCGAATTTTTGAAAGTCTAGATTTTCGTTCTTAGATTGTTTGAAAAAAATAATTCCCCATGAGATCCTTGGGTCAGTAGTCTAACCGATGATTAATGTATCTAAATTAATCTTATAAAGGCTCAAAAAAACGCACCTACCCCACTTAAGGGCTATTTCCCGGGCCCTAATTGACAATTCTCATAAAATATTAGCCAAAACAGAGATTCAAGGAGTATAATTCAGATAGCCAGTTTGTAGAACTAGGCCTTCATCTGCGTAACCACATGTGTTCAAAACTGTTTTGCATGACACACTCCTCACCACATAAACGGCCAAGAGCCACCTAAAGCAAAACGCAAAATCTATTCCTTTCCCGAGGTTTTATTTTGGAAATTAACCAAAATTTAACATAACTGTTCATAATTAGTTATTTGAAACCTCTCTGAGGAGCGCTTTGTCGATAAGTGCTATAATGCATTCCAGAATATGTAAAAAAACCGTGCCAAATACCGTTTTGACTTTTTTAATCGGAAATCTATCTCCTCCTAGGTTGTAAGTTCAAAATTCACTCAGAATTTTTGTAAACGGATAGCGCGAAACAGAATAGAAACTTCTGAGGAGCCGTTTTTTTCAATTTGACCCCAAAACTCAAAATATGAATTTTTGAAGGTTCACGATGGAAAAAATTTCGAAAAAATAGTGCTTCGATTTTTCGAAAATAGTCCAAAAGAGCTGGGAAAACACTGAAAGAGTGGCTTACGTTAAGCGAGTATTTTTGAAGGTTTAGTGGTTCAAATGACACAACTTATTTTTGAAACATAATTTTGAGGAAAAATACTTAGAAAAAATCGTAAAAAAGCAAAGCACAAAATTTTCGGAAGTTTTTGTATGTCATTTGGGGTTGTATGCGTTCAAAACATAAACATTGATTTGGTGCATTTGATGACATAATAACTGCATAAAATGTAGAGCCGGGATACCCTTCAACGGTAGCTTTTTTTTAACTCAACCACCCTTCTCAGTCATTTTCTCGAAGACCTTACGAGATATCAACAACGGTTTTTGCTATGTGTAGCCAAGAATTTGTGATATGTAAAATTTTTTTTTTTCGTGGTCAACCGGTTTACCGGTAATTGATGTTCCAAAACCGGTTGGAAAAGCCGGTTTGGAAAAAAAGCTACCTAAGCAATATAAAAAGGCATGTCCTACAATTTCACTGTCCTATAAAAAACAGTTTACTTTAAAGTACTTCTTGAAGGACACTCCGGGTTCTATTAACAGAACGCGTCCGTTTATAAGCACTTTACTAAAGCAATTTATATTCAGAGAAGGTACAAAATGGCATGGTAAATGTTGGTATATTTATGAGCATGAAAAGTATGAATTTAATGTAGAATTTGAAATTCCTGTTTCTTATCCTCTTGCTTCCCCAGAAATTTGTTTACCTGAATTGGAAGGAAAAACAGCAAAAATGTACAGAGGAGGAAAAATTTGTTTGGTAAGGCAATCGATAAATAACACCAAATACACTGTTATTCAGACGCAATATTTTTAAAAATTGTTTCCAAAAAAAATGATTTTACTGATGTTAATTTAATTTTTAAGTCGTCCAAATGAATTTAAATAAAAGAGTTCCTAGGTCCTTTTTTCGAAAAAAGTTTGACACGGTTCTCATATAAAGACGGGTTTTACACATTTTTTAGGGAATAAATATAAAAATGCCCCTGAATACCTTCTGATTCGTCCAAAATTATAAAATTGAAGAAATTTTAGCTTTTTATTGTTGGTAAAAAACATGTTTTTTGCCTATTGTGGCCTCACTTTCTCCCGAAAGTTTACCAGGTCCATTATAAGGACGCAGAGGCGAAATAAGATCGTCTTAAGACGAATAGTAAACTCGAATAACCCTATTGTACAGATTTTTAATATTTTCCTGTCGTAACTTAAGTTTTCCAATAAAAATCACTAGTAAAGCCGCTCCTAGGAAAAATTTGAAAAACAATGAAGATTTTGATTTGTTATTAAATTTTTTTGGTTTTTTTCTGAAGGTTCCCGATCATAAGACCTCAATGTGACCTGAACACATCACGACCGCTACCCCTAACTTTGTTTTTTCTATTTTTGTGTCGTAAAAAATGGCCGTAACAAAAAATTTAGACTGATCACTTCAAACCCTTATGGTCAAGAAATGCGCCAAAGTTCGGAATCGCCCACGCTATGGCTCTTGGTTTGGCGCCTTGGTTAGCTGTTGAAATTCCAGATTTAGTTCAAAAGAAATTAATCTCAATATAAATATCTGTGCAATAAAAAAATTGACAATAAATGTTCGTCATTATAAAGTTAAAGTACAGTAGAGTACCGTTAACAGGACGCGTACTATTTATATAAAAAGTCCATCCCGCTAAAAGTACTTTACTGTATCATGGCGTACTTTTTATCTGAATATGACGTGTCCTGTTAAATGCATTCTACTGCGAATTTTTCACAGGGAAGGCATGTTTAGGCTATACTGTAGAACTGTTTTTTACGAAAATACTTCATTTCAAGCAACGACTTCTCATTTAAAAGTTTTGAAATTAAAAAAATAGCTAAAAAGCAAATTGATTGAAAAACAATTGATTTGATGCATTTTCCAAAATTATGTATTGAAATTTTTTTTATGTTGTAATCATTACATTTGTAATGCTCCAAATTCTCCGGAATAAGACGAGTAAATCACGTAATTATTGTTATCCGCCATTATAACCGTAGGGCCTAGGTACAAGTATGTACCTGTATAAGTTCCTGTGTATAAGTTCCGGTAGGAACTGAATTGACCTAGAAACAAATCTGAATAAGAATTATGTCCCGTTTTCCTAAAATCAGCATTTTCCGAACCAAAAATTTTCCTACAATAACATTTGGCTAGATTTCATTCTTGCATTTATTCTGAAAATTCCAAGTTAAAAGCTAGGCAATTTTAAAATTATTTTTCGTTTTTGAACACTTTTCTGGTTTTTGAAATTTTCATCTTTCAGAACATGTCAAAAAATCACTTACCGTAGACAATTGAAGTTTTAATAGGCCTATCATAGCAAAAATTATAGTCTATAATTTTTGCTATGATAATTTATAGACCTGAAAAAATCTGATTATATACATGTATATATGAAGCAGGCTTGTAAAGGGATGGCTCTTGCGTGGGTTTTCCATCCCTTTTTTGCGTAGGTTTAAGCAAAAAATGTGGATAGAAAATCCGGTCGGGGAGCTTGATATGAAGTATGCTCAAAGGTGACACCTTTGGTATGAAAAGTTTTTATTTGAAAATTTCGAAGTGGCAAAAAGTTTACGGAGGCCTGATGATTCGATTTCCGATACGCATCGATTTTGCAAGTCTTTCTTAACTCTCAGCCGCCCGTCAGAGCCTGATCGACTTAAAACGTTTTTTTCGACCCTTATACATAATGGGATCATCGTCGACCAAGTGAACGCTGAACTTTTTTGCAAAGAATATTTTTGTGCGTTTTTTTTGTGGAATTACAGTACACTGTAACAGTGTAGTGTACTTAATGACAGTACTTTTTTTTTGCAAAAAAATCTCAAATCTGTCTAAAAAATATATGAGGCTATTCTACAAAAAATCTACGACTTTTTTTCCATTACGGTATAGTCGAAAACGATCACGTGACCCCGTAATGATGAAAATAAGATATTTTGAGAATCTAGAAAAATGAAGATGGAACTTATTTGAACAAGCTTTCTATGTCTCATTCACTGCTGATAACGTTGATGTCGTTATAATTTTAAAACGTGAAATGTAGCTCAGTTCTCATTGTTCTAAATTCAAAAGTTTTTTAGGATTTTTATTTAACGCTGATTTTTTTGAACTGCAATTGGATGCATTTATAATCAAAATACAAAAAAAAGTTTTTGATCCATCAGCGAGATAATTGTCTAAATTAGATCATAAACGGGTTAATTGAATAAGGTTTTTAATGAAAAACTATAGATAATTGACATTTAAAACCAGCCGACGGGAGCGGGGCCATCTTTAACTGCGGTCGTACCCGAGTTAATGAGGTCGTATCGACTCAAGCATTGAAAATAACTATGTTGGATCGATAATAAGCACAAAAAACTAACTAATTATTTTCGTTAGTTATATTGACTCCAATCTTATAATATAAAAGTGACCAATAAAATGACTGAATTCTCGAGAAGTGACCAATGAAATGACTGGCTTTCTCTATTTGTGACGTAGTGATACAATTCGACGACTAGGCAGGATTTTCTCTATGGCACCCCCTTAACCCACATGCTCAGCCGTGGCCACATCTGGCCAAAGTGACTTGCGAGCCCTCTGTTTAATAAGTCAACTTTTTCCGATAACATTTTTATTCAAAATCATCGGTGTTTTGAAAATTCTCTATCTTTTGGCTAATTTATCTTTTCTCTTTCTTTTGTAGTTCTTGAGATAAAGCAATGTTGTCGACCCGAACTCGCGGGCCTGAAAATATTCAAATGAGTTTTGAACTTGAAAACATTAAAAAAAATTTGATTATAAGGATTTTGCCACCATCATTTTAAGATTTATTGTAAAATTATTCATAAAATCAAATAATATTTCTTTTTGTTTCATTTTCACAAAACAAAATTTTTTCGATTTTCTCTCGAAAAAGGTAATTTCTTACAAAAAATATAAATGATTGTTATTTATTTTTGTGCAAAATAACAACTAAAGTGTCCGTTTACCAAAATAATGGTAATTTGTATACAGTATAACTTATACTGTATACTTTTGAACACCTGGTAAAAGTCGGACACAAACGACGCGGTGCGACGGGTCCCTTCACTAATTTTCTTTGTTATTTTTTTGTCGCACAAACTTGATTAAGGACCTTTGCCGTTGTTATTAGAAGCCGCAAAATATCGCGAAAGGTCTGATACGGCAGCAAATTATCACGCGGTAATTTTTTTATATTTATACTAGTATGTGAAACTGATTTCATTACCGTTTTTCTTCAATTGATGAGAAGGTTTTTGACAAACACTTTCTTTTTACGATATTGTCTCATATAAAAAATTATCGTAAAAAACCGAAAAAATATATTTCATATTTTTTTCTATCAAATAATTGTTGAAGCCTTTGAATAAATAGTTTATATTTTCGCTAAGGTCGCTTTTTTTTTAGGTCGCCCCACCTAAGGGG
>SCLH01000153.1:1117-12255 GCA_004367855.1 Oikopleura vanhoeffeni
TTTAAATTTGGACAATGTATTTAAAAAATGTCTAAAATTTTGGATCCCTAGGCCAATATTTTAATACATCTAAGGCTATAGATGTATTAAAATTAATTGGCCTAGGGATCCAAATTTTAGACATTTTTTTTAATTACATTGTCCAAAATTTAAAAAACGGTCATTGTCACGCCTGGATTTCATGTCTGATTAAATAAAGCCTTAGAGGCATTAAAAATGCTCCAAATTGATACGCCGGGTTTGGATAATTAGTTGTACTAAGAACCCATCATCAGAAAAAAATTTCGAAATTTTCTCAATTTTTTTACGTATTTTTAAAATGAATGTTAAAAAATAACGTTTGCTGAAATTTAACCACTAAAACTTCAAAATCGGCTTGACGTAAGCTAACTTTCTTATTAGTTTTCACTGGGCTTTCTTTTGAGCCTACTGTAGAAAATATCATGACCAGATATACGCCCTTAAGCAATGAATAATATTTCTATAATATGTAATCGATCCAAACTAAGGTAGTTTATTTTTTAAAGAGGGCACCCTACTCATGACGAATTACGGGAAAACCAATGAATATTGATGAAAAAATTAAAAATTATCAGGACCCACCACTAGGTTGACGATTATTTAGCTTTCCAAATGTCTCTTATTCCTTATAGTTCTCAAAAAGTTATAAGGAACACGTATAAATTAAAACTTCGTAGCTTTTTTTCCCATATTTATAATAAAAAATATACCTGTTGGATATTTATCTTTGTTCCTTATAGAGGGACGGACCAAAATAAAAAAGTGTAGGTTTTGCGATATTTTGTTCTATTGTCCTTTCGAGGACGTCTTATAGACACACACTACAGTATCGATATTCCTGAAATTACCACCAGAAACAAAAAATGAACTCGGGTCCTTAGGTGTCATCATCAATTTTTTGTATTCTGATTGTGATAATCCACAGTCTGTATTGATTAAGGACGCTTTTTCTTTTTTCTTCGATAGCATCTTTTACTTTTTGTATCGGTTTTTGAGCCGATCATTCATTTTCAACGAGTATGATTTCGAGGTAAAATTGTCATTCTCCGGCTTCTGTTGATCTGACTTGACCATTTTATAAGGGGTAAATATTGAGGTCTTTTCTAATGGCTTGGCTGAAGATATTCTTTGAGCTCTTTTTTCGTCTCTTTTCTTTGGTCTTTAGTTCTCCTTGATTTTTGGTTATTTCATATTTTTATTGGCCTGTTTCAACAGTAGTTGCAGCTCTCAGCAGGGCCTGCCGTGAGGGCAATAATATTTAACATACGGTTAAAAGAGGTAACGGATCCATATCTCGAGAACTATATGTTCGTTGCCAGACGTCTCCTTCTTTAAAAAGGGCACACCATTACTCATGACATCACGGAATCCCATTAATGATATCGAGAAACGGCCTTTGTATTTCTAGTATACCGCGGGTTATTGGCATGTCTAATTATTAGGACTCTAATAGCCCTATGTTAATACTTGATATTGCCTTATTAAGTATAGGCAATATCAGTATTAAATTTAAGTAAAATCGAAAATAATTTTCTTATACTTACCAGAAATTCAAAAATTATGACAATGTTAAGTTAACTTGAAGTTCAAGCAATTATGTATTGACAGTCGTTAATAGCAAGATGAACAAAAATAAAAAAAAATTTAGTTTCGGCTGATTTCAAGAAAAAAATTGGCGCACCTAGATTTTTAACCTACCCAAAAATTACCAATCTGGTTCTATATCCGGTGAACGATGTCAAATCAAATTAACAAAATTTTTCTACATTAAGATTTTTCTTGGCAGTTGAATTACAAAAAACTGTTTCTCGATATCATTCTATAATTTTCCGTAATCGTCTGAGTAGGGTGGTGCCTTTAAAAAAAACTGAGCAGATTGATTCTTCAAACGTAATATGTTTATTTTACATTTTCCTTCATAATATATTTTTTCAGGGCTTATTCGATTTCCGGTATTTAACCGGTTTTTCAAAAGAGTTGATCATCACAATAATAAAATACATAAAATTATGTAATATGACCACCTTTTTGGGGTTCGAATATAATGTTTGAACTTTTTTTGAGATCTCTGATTTTTCTCATTTGTTCTATTCGACAATTTCCCGTTGTGAAAAACTGAAATTAAAAACGGCTCTGCAGTGCAACAGCTCGTGAAAAGTTATATGAGTTTACGCAACAATTTGAGCTAGGGCTAAAAAATCGAACCGCAATTTATTATAACAAAATAAATACATTAATTCACCATAAAATATGAAATAAAGTCATACCCACCGGGCCGTAAGAAAATGAGTTTTTTGAACCAAACTATTTCTCGACTTCAAATTATATAAAACTTATTTTTTAACAAACAACGGCCGTTTTCGCTGAGAAATTTGCTATTATCATAGAGAAAAATTAATATCTTTACATTATAAATAAATGTGGCAAATAACCACAACAAAATTGGCGCCCCCCCATTTTAATTCCTTGGATTTAGTTCTTCTTTCCCAGAACTCTCATGAAGTTCCTCACGTCTATCGCTTATTTGGCGGACTATCCAACTCGGACACAACTTCAAAAATTTATACACATACAGCCCTGAGTTTTTTTATTGTCACCTTTTTTTTTCGTCCGGTGGGTAGACAGCGTAGACTGGAATTACTGCTGAATTTGGAGCATACAAAACGTGGACAAAAGCCTTCTCTCCGCAAAATTGCTGTCTTACCCACCGGACGAAAAAAAAAGTGACAATTAAAAAAAACCTTCAGGGCTGTAGTCAATTTAGGTTGGGGCGTATTTTATTCGCAGTTAAAAAAAAAATATTTCTCTCGCGTGTTTTTTATAACACGGCGAGAAAAACAATATTTCTATTATCCCTCCGTTCTTTTACAAATCCTCTAGTATTTTGATTTTGTTTTGTTCAGACACCGAGGATTATTTGTTTTGTAATATTCTTTTGGATATTATGTACATTATGACTACGGAATGCGAGTCTCGGATAAATTATTCAGTATAGATCCGCAGCGTGTTAACGTATACCAGTAGGGTTGATTCTTTAGAAAAATCGATGGTTCTCTACAGGGTTGGTTGAAACCGGACGTATTAAGAATATCGACCTTCCGGTGCCAGAAAAATAAAGTTTTTGACTATCTAGGTTGCTCCGAATATGGCCGTTTACTGTAAACAAAGGCCGTTCGTAGAACAGAGTCCATTGTCAAGTCTGTACAGCTTCAAAAGGCCGTTTTGAAGATAGTGGCACGTTGTTGTTCCGAATTATAGATGGCCGTTTGGTGATAGTATATATTGCGACCCCCCTGTATGCGACTAAGGCGGGTGCAGGATGACGAGAAAATTCAATCATCCTTCATCTATCGTAGTGACCCAGATAGACTAGCCCAAGATGTTTATTTATTTTATGGAGCACTATTGTCTCTTGTGCTTGAAATTTGACCAGCCCAAAAGTTATTTGGTGGAAAAATAGCTGTTTTTCCAAAAAATTATCAGCATGATTCTTCGTCAGCGACAGCAATGCCATAGATAATCATTTGGTACGTGAAATTGGGATCCTACTTGGTTTGAAACTTTCTTTCGAAACTCACAAGCCAAAAAGCATATACGGTTTTGCGCTTCTTGAAGCACTTAATTTTGCATGGATCATTTTAATTCCATGGATTTTCCTGGAACATATCAAAAAATCAGCTACCGTCGGCAAATAAAAGTTTCTGTCCCGGGCCCTGTTCGATTTCTACCAATCGATTTTCGGTTTAAATAACTTCGTTGCCTGCTGAAATATAAATTTTTGGAAACTCTTATGACTTACTTGGATTTTTGATTTCTTATTATGATAAAAAGTATTTCGAAAATTGGTAGAAAAAAAAATTTATGCGGGAACTCTTATCAGGCCAATTCTAAAAACTTTTGACAAAAATATTAATGCAAAATTTTTGCTGGTCAACCCTATCTTTTTTGTACAGACACTACCCAGTTCATCTCGACTTTTCCAATTTCACTCTTTAGTCTTGTTTTATCTTTGCTGTTTCCTAAATGTGTGCCATTAAAACTTTTCTTTTCCTTTTTCCCTTGCTTTTTGTTTTAGCTTCTTTTGTTCTTTTTCCCATCTTTGATCCCACGCTCGCTGTCTGACATGTCTTGGATTGGTTTGTTTTTTCTCTGATAATATATTCAGCTTTCCAATCGCCACCTCATCACATCCAATTTTTCTAAAAACCTTTCATATCAAAAAGAATCGTTAAAAAAAAACGGTGAAAATTCGAAATTTTGAGCTTTTGGACAGGATTAAGACCATAAGTGTGTATATTTGGAGAATTAATTGAATTTGGTGCGTTTTTAATAAATCAAAGTTTGATCATCAAACGGTCGCAAGCAAAATGGAGAAACTTAGAAGCAAAATGGCGAAAAATTTGTTGCGCTTTTAAAATTCTGAAATCATTGAAATATCGAAATTTCCCCTAATCTAATGATCCAGATTACACTTTTTTCTTTCATTTTTTACCTGAACAAATTTACGTAAATGTTGATGAAAATGACAAAAAAAGCAAAATATAGAATTATACTTTTACTTTTTCGCCACTTTTTGCCCAGATCAAACGGCGTATGAGGTCAGGCAAATTTCCACATTCGATATTTTGGCGTCGAATAGTTATTATTATGACTCATGATATCTACTTTTTACTGCAGAGCCGATTTTTTGACTTTCCGGTATTTTACCAGTTTTACACCGGAAATCTTCGGTTTCTAGAAACCGCTCTAACCTTCGCATGAAACTTTACACGGAAGGGTTCAAAAAAATTCAGGGATCTCAAAAATTCATCAAAAACTGAAAATTTGACACCTTCAGGGTGATATTACATTATTTATGTATTTTCTTATTTGTGAAGAACTTACATGAAAACTTGGGCGAAAGAAGTAGGATTTTCCGGGATAATTTATGGTGGAAAACCGGTTAAAGTACCGGAAATCGAAAAACTGGCTCTGCAGGCGCAACGCGACAGTAAAAAGTTATGTTTGTGACCCAAAATATCAGAAAGATCATATGATGCCGATCCGAACTTATTATTTCAACTGCCGTTTGTAGCACAACAGACCCGTTTCCGTAATTAAATTGTATTTTTTTTAAAAGATGCTGTGGCCGTTCGCTTTTATTATGACGTAACGGGCTCAAACTTCTGTTATTTTTCTTCAAAACAAATTATTTGAACATTTTTTTTTGCATAAAAAGCTTCATTTTTAATAACTTTAAACGCTAAAATTTGATTGTTTATAACTAATTGGAAGCAATTGCTAAAGTTGGAGCCCGTTCGCGTCCCTATCAGGAGCTCTTCCAGCTTATACAGTACAGTTTAATACTACCTTCAGCGTAAATTGCCCATTTCTGTATCATATTTTCCTTATGTAGGGGGCTATAGTTTCATGCAGTTAGTCCAAATTCTTTCGTTGCAATTCTCTGATTTTACCTAGATTATGGTGGATAAATTAGCGGCTGCATCTTGCATCGGAGTAAATTTTCAAACGCAAAAAATAATTCAAATTTTTTTATAAGTAAAATAATAGAACAATTTTGCGTTTTACAATTTGAGTAATAATTAGGAGAATTCCTGGAATTTCGGCCGAAATCGATATCTCCAGAGAATATACTTGTATATCGCACCCCGGGTTAAAATAATGCCCGGAAAAGGTAGTATGCATTTACAATGTTTTTTTACTCTTAAACCGCTTTTTTGTTACGATTTCGATAAAAAAAACATGTTTTTTGGGTACGTGTACGGTAGTGGTTCGCTTCCTTTGGGGTACGCATATGGTTCACACAGCTGGTGATAGATATGGCTTAAAATGTGGTGCGGATGTAGAAATTGATGGATATTGTGGAAACTATTTTCTTACTTTTTCAAATCCCAGGATTCTCCCTATTATAATCGAATTATAATTCTGCTACTGTGCTGCAGACTAATAACTATATACTCAATTTTTTAAACTTTATTACAATTGATATAAATAACCTGCCAAAATTAAAAGGGCTCATACTAGAAATATTTCTGGTTTAAAAATTAAAAGTAGGATTCGGCTTGGAGAATGTGACCTTATAGACTCGTTTTATACTTTAGGAAAATATTGGTTTTTAACTCGTACACTCCGAAACCGTTAATGCGCTTCAATAGTTTTACGGTAATAATTGTATGAGAATTTAAAATTTGATGATTGGAGTCTACGAGTTTAAAATGCATTTTAAAAAATAAGTTTGAAATTAAAAAGCGGTTAAGTTTCGATATTGCAGCGTAAAAAAGGACCAGGAGCCCCCGTAATTGATATAATATGCTGCATTAGTTTGGTCCAGAGAAGATTTCAAATAAGAAATTTCAGAGGTAAAAAGCGTTTTATAAAAATTTTGACAAATAATGTTTTCTGATTTTTAAATTTATTTCATCAAAAGGTACTGTTATATATGACTTCAAACGGACACGTAAAAACCGTCAGCCAAATTTCGACAACATTTCAGCCTGCGAGGCTGTCCGTTTAAGGTTATTGGAAGAAATTTTAGCTACATGGTAAGCCGCAAGTTTGTATATCATTGTTAGAATTACAAACTCTGCGTCGTGATAAAAGTACCTGGCAAACTTTCAGCGAAAAGGTGCGTCCTGGTAAGGAATTTCGGCTAAGTTTTTGAAAAGTACGCCTAAGCGGCGTGTCCTGATTAACGCACTTCACTATACATTATGACTGTGAAAATTGAAAAAAAATGTATAAAAACGATTTTTAGCAAAAAAAACATTATTTTCTCCTCTTTTTTTTGAAAATTTTCCTCTTCGGGGCTGTACCAAATTTTACCTTCGAAATTCCTTATTTGAAATCATAAAACAGGACGCCATAAGATATGGAGCGTTATATCTAAAAAGATCCCGAGGTAAGTATTCTTACTTTTTCTCTATCCAAAACAAAACAAAAAAAGTTAGAATTTTTTGTAGATACCATGAAAACATTTTTTGTAATTTTAAATAAATAATTAAATCTAGAGAGTTGAAGAAAGTGAGTAACTTTTGTGTAATATCGCACCGTCCAGTAGTTTTAAGGTGCTGCTGACTTTTTAAGGAATTGATATTGGTTTGTAAGGACTTTAATGCACTCTGGCCTTGAATTATAGGGAAAAATATCTTTATGACATTTTTATAACTTAATTTCAATGAAAAGTAATTTATAGTTAAAGACAAATCTGAAGTTTTGTGAGTAGGAATCCTTTTTTTATTTGCGTCCTACTAAAGGACTTAGTTGAAAATATGCGCTCAATGATTTGTCCTTCTAATCTAAAAAGGGATGAAAACCACAGTATAATTATTATGAACTACTTTATATATCAGCGGTTATATCTCGTTTTAGAAAAAATTGTCCTTATAAACCAAAATGACTGTCATCAAATTTTTTAAGTAATTAATCAGTTTCTAATAAACATAATTGAGTCAATTTCACTGTTCAGTAGAGCTTTTACCAGGACGCGAACTTTTGCGCTCGCGTCCTATTAAAAACTTGATCCATAATTGGGCCATAACTGGGCCATATCTTCGGCCCTAATTGGGCCATAACTTGGGCCAATTAAAAACTTGGGCGTCTTATGCTTGTGTCCTTGTGAAAGCTCTCTACTGTAATACTATTGCAAAAAAAAATTCGGAAGTATATTATTTTGCAAACTACATTGTATTTAACTATACTGTATTTAACGAGAAAAGAATTTAGGTAGCTTTATTATATTTATAGGCATATCGATGATCAACCTGCAACATGTCTAATATGATATCGGTTATATCCAAATTAAAAATACGGCTGAAACAATATGATTAAAGCTTTCCAAATCACACCGGTGATTGGTGGTTACTTGTCAAAAAATGTTGTGGTAAACGGTTGGAAATTTAACAAAAAAATCTGAAAACTGGGGCGATTTGTGGTAATTCACTGAATATAATTTTTTTTTCACAAAATTATTTAAAAAAGTCCTACAATTTCAACAAATAAGTTCGAGAAAAAATATACTTACATCATGTCACATTTTTCTCACATTCTTAGTTTTTGCTCAAGTTAACCTCCGCCGATCAAAACGTTTAAATTTGGCAAACACCTACGTGTTTTCATTGGCGGAAGTTAGCTTCAGCAAAAACTAATAGTGGGACCAAAAATGTGACATGCTGTATTTTGAAAACTGACTTTTCACGACTACCAGACAAAAATGAGGCCCGATTCGCCAAATTGCTTTTGGAACAATAAATAAATTTTTATGCCTGTGCTTTATTTACTGTGGTTCCTCTGAAAGCAGAAACTAGGTAAAAAGAACTTTAAAAGAAGTCAACGTTTCGGAAGCCATTTTAAAGCACATTTATAGTGATAAAAGTTTACTGTGACCTAAAAATAATGACTTTATTGGTTCCTCGGTGGAAATTTTTTGATCTAAAATTTGTCTCTAAAAATATGAAAGCCCTTTTATTTTATTTTCTTCCCCTTTAAAATTCCAATTTAGACCCTTAGCGGGTGTCTTTATGACGAAAACGATATCAAGCTTAATTCAAATTTTACTATAAAACTATCAAAATTTTGTTTAGTACAGAAATTTTGTTTGTATTCCAAAATTTCATAAAAAATATCCTAAAGCCTGAACGGAAAAATAGGGCTGGAAACATCTGTCTACATCGAGATTAATCACAGTATTTCTCTCTCTTGTACAGTAGGATGACTTGAAACAGACATGTAGACATGTCCGTTGAAAGTTTTTTTTTGAATTTTTGCCACAACTTTCGTCCGGGTTGTCCTTGTAAAGTCATAATAATGTAATGAGATTACCAGAAACTTTGAAAATCCAATTTTGAATTCACAAAATATTATAAAATTAAGTAGTTGTCATGGTTTATTTTGCGCTTCTGAATTTTAAAATAAATATATAATTAATTAGGAAAGAGAAAGTTGAAAACTTAAAAAATACGAATTGACACCGGGGACTCATTTGAAGCAACGTTTTCTCATTTCAGTTAATGTTTATAAATTCTTTTTTCGATTTGAATGAACGGTTTCTCATTTGAGGCAACGATGCTAATAATACGTATAATATGTTCAACTACAACAGAGTGTCTTTATTAGGACGATCCGATTTATCTATTGGGTCCTTATAACGCTCATGACAAACTTCGTAAAATTGTGGGTCTTTATAAGGCCTTTGGCAAACTTCAGAGGAAAAAGTGCGTCCTTATAGCGCTCCTGGAAAACTTCGGGAAAAAGTGCGACCTCATAAAAACATAATTTAACAATAAATTCGTATATTTCTTGATTGATAATCAAAATGTGTTCAAAAAAATCCGTTTGTGAATAGCTTGTTGCACCCTCAGCTGTGTGTTCTAAAAAAAGTTACCTAAGGGCTCGTCCTATTTAAGAGACTTTACTCTACCCCTAGCTATATCGATAATTATACCATGGTAGGTCTAGACACTTTTTCCGTTTTTTTATTTTCGGTTTTATTACCACAACCGCCCTAAATTGCCTATTTTATCGAAATTACAACAGAAAAAATTTTTAAATATTTGTTTCGTTTTTACATGAAGTACCCGAACGATTGAGGAGTTGTTTCAGTGAAAATGATTTTCGAAAAAATCGGTGGAAAAAATGCTTCAAAAATGTCATTTGAAGCATTTTTTTTGTTCAAATTTTGGTCGTTGCTTCAAATGAGTTCCCAGTGTAACTGAAATATATTTTTACAAAATAAAAATTTAAAATGGTGAGCAGAGATCGGAATTTTTAGAAATTCTCGAATAATTTATTGCAATGATACCGTAGTGCGATCTCCAAATCAATAGCTTAAAATTTGCTAGCTAAAATCATCATCGTTAATTGACTATTTGATCTTTTAGGCAGTTGTGATCTGATCTAAGACAATTGTGATCTGATCAAAAATGTGAAATTATTCAGTTTGTAACTTTAGCCATTCGTTGTATTTATCGCTCACTTCTTGATCTGGTTTTCCAAAAAACGGATCTCGTGCTTCTGGGTCGTACCCTAGCCTTTTTAACATAGGAGCGATTTTTGCCATATCATCTTCTACATCGGCTGGAATCTTACCGACAAATGACTTCAAAGAATCAGTATATAACGGTTTTACCACCTAAAAAAACATAATTTATGTAAGAACAGTTTGTTCGCAAAAAACTTTTTAGGGATATTATAACAAAAAAATGAGCTCACTGAAATTCGAACCTATTTACTTCCGGTTTAGAACATCATTTACCGGTGAACCGGTTGACCAGGAAAAAACAAAAAAATTTGGTAGCCACAAATTTACTTGGCTACACATAGGTTTGTTGACATCTTGATATCGGTTTATTTTTATTATTCAATTTTTAAGTAAAATTGAGTTCAAGTTGCTTGCAACCATCGAATTCAATTATTTCAATATTTTTTATACGCCAAAATAGAAATTTTTAAATTCCCAAAAAATCGAAAGTTTAGCAAATCGAAAAAATATTCTTCTATTTGCCTCCACTATTTGTACAATTACAGGGATATAAAACTTTTTGAATTTTGGCAATGATATATTCTTAACACCTTGTTTTTCAGGCAAAATTTGAGAAAGTTAAAATGTGCTTAATTGGGGTACCTGTCGGCATTTTTGGCAACCATTTTGAATCATTTGACAAGTTTTTACAGTAGAGTGCGTTTAAACGGACAGTTTGGGTCGAAATTTTGAATACTTTCAAATCGATTGGTGGTAATTTCGCAGCTGTATGTTTCCAAGAAAGTAGTTTTTTTCGCAATTTGAAAATAATTGGGCGGAATAAAAAAAATATCTCGATAATAATTTTATGATTTATATGAGAACCTGTAACGATGGAGAAATTATATTTATATTTATGTATTGTCCTTGAAAACTTCGAAAAAATGCAATTAGAAAAATTAAAATTTCCAAATTCAGCTAAGTTTCGCAAAATTTTCAATTTTAAGCCCCACTTCAAACTTTGAGCGCCTCCAGAAATTGGTCACCGACACCTAGAAAATAACAGGTTTTTTGAAAATGTCTAGAGTTTGAGATTTTTTTTTTCAAATCCTTCAAATTTAAAATGCATTTAAGGGGGTAGTCGTCGCAAATAGATTTCGCT
>SCLH01000153.1:25172-47012 GCA_004367855.1 Oikopleura vanhoeffeni
CTAGAAAATACTGGTCCGAAATTAAAAAATCTAATTCCCCTTAAATACGAGCAATATTGTTTCCGTTGTTCATGCCAAATTTGAGTGGAATCGTATGTGAGCTCTAGGAGGAGTAGAAATTTGATTGGATGTTCTAGAACTCGCTGCATGGTAGTCACCAGGGTCGGCCAAAAATTATTCTGATAGATTATTTTTGTAGATTAAGGATAGATATACCATGGTATACCATATGGCTATTCTCAAAAGTTTCCAAGCTGTTTTGTATTCTGGTAAATTGGAGTACAAAAGTACATTTTTGCGACCGCTACCCCTTTGAGGGTTGTTTTGGGTTCAGCATAAAGTTGAGCACCGTGCCACGTCTGTGGTCAAAATGGACCATAATTCATAATATCGTTTCAATAAAACCGTTTATAGCGCATGTTTTGACAGAATAAATTTTCCAAAATATCACTTCTTGATAAACTGTTTTGTTTTTGTTACTTTCAACTCTATGCAGAAATCGTGGCGAAAAAGGTTCAATTTTGACGTCCAATTATTGACGTTTCAATCATTTTTTTTCAAAAAACTCAAAACCAAAAAAAAAACTGCGACTTAAAAAGACGGCAAATAATTTTCTACAATATGCGCCAATAACATCAGTACTCATTTTTGACGTTTAAAATTTCTTATTTCAAATCGTCGATAGAAAAATAATCATTTTTCAGATGAAAATTATCCTTCCAACGTACAACATAAATCAGTGATGATATCCTCTCTCCCCTTTTCTCAGTTTAATGATTTCTAGAACTCTTTAGCTCAACAGTCAAATTGGTTTTGATTCCTTTTAACGTGACATTAAAAATTATCAAGCCCAAGGCCATCTCACTCTATTAAAGAACATTTATGTAAGCGCAATTGCTATGGGTATTTTGAACAATAATGTCGTTTCTGTAATACAAAAATATTCTTGAAAACGTGGCATCATTTATCTCTAATTTAGCAGGTTAATTTTTTCTCCGCTCTTCCCCGGTCTAATTCTCTGTCAAATTGTGTCAAATTTTCAGGGGAATAGGAAAAAAGCAAAAATTAAAAAAAACAGCAACCTCTACCTCACAAGCTCCAATTTAAACAAAAAACAGGTATTTTAACGGCATGGGTATATTTTGCGGGCTAAAAATAAATGGCCCGCAATGGGGGTTAATCGACCTCAGGAATCCAAATTCGACATAGGTTAAGCTCTAAATGGACCACGAAAGCCGCTAGAGAGCATAAACGCGGGCGATATGCAGGCTCATAAAAAATGAGGATCTGGGGGTAAATCGACCTCAGGAATCCGAATTCGACATAGGTTAAGCTCTAAATGGACCACGAAAGCCGCTAGAGAGCAAACACGCGGCCATATGCAGGCTCAAATAAAATGAAGCTACGAGGTAAATTGGTATCGGAAAAGACAAAAATGACAGTAAAAATTTTAAAAAATGCCCACAAAAGCCATGGTGTAAAAGGATATCAGAGAGTTCACTGGTAATATACTTCTGAAATTACCGGTTTTCTGAAGCAAAACATTGGAATTTTCGAAAATATTTTTTTTGCATAAATATATCGATCTAAAATGTTTAGTTTTACATTATTTTCGATATTAATGCCTCCCGGCGGGTCCTGCCGAAGGCTGTTGTATGTACAAGTGTGTACACTTGCGCATGACAACACTTTTTGATGTAAAAAAACAAGGACTGATGCAAGAAAATATGATTCTCATGGTAAACCGTCGAATGCAATTCCATAAATAAAAATAATTCTATTAAAAATCATTAACTTTAGATTTTTTATTGGGCTTCTCTCTTTAAAAATAATTTAGATAGCATTACCTCCTGGCGGGCCATGCCGGGGGCTGTATTCTGTATTATAGTGTACACTGAGAGTATGTCAAAACTTTTTGATGTAAAAAATGTTTAAAACTGATCTTTAGAATACCATCTGGTCCNTTAAACACCAACCCTAGCGTTTCCCAAAAACAGGTTTGCGTCGTTTTATACCGTGTACACTGGGCACGAGTTAACCAAACCCTAATTCTAATATTAATAATAACCCCCCTGTATATTTTTTTCCTGATTAACAAGTTTTGCACGGATCTATCCCGTGTATACTGGGCACGAGTTTTTAAATTAAATTTTATAAAATTTAATTTTTTAATTTTTTTCCCATTTTTTACTTTATTAATAAAGCATAATAAGAAATTCTCTTCCAAAACACTAAAAATTGCCAAGATATTTTCTTTGATATTCTTGAGCATCGTCACAGAGCTTATTTCTACGACCTTTGAAGATTCATAGAGAATATGAAATTGATAATATAGTTATTTTTTGAGGATTTTCACCTTCGAACAAATGTGTGTACTATGGATGAGTTCTCAATTTCGCTCAAACAGATATCAATTTACTCTAAAAAATCAGGTTTCATATTGTCCTGATTTTGCTCTCTCCTGTGGTAACTTTGGAAGATTTTAAGTTTCATTTTCGACTTTCCTGAAACCAATTTACATTTGCTCTCTAGCGGCGCTTTTGGTCAATTTGGGACATTTTAAGTGTCATTTTCGACTTCCGTGATACAAATTTACTTATTAGGCCAACAAAAAATAGTCCAGCTAATGCTTCGAATTTGCTCTCTAGCGGCTCTTTTGGTCATTTTCGAACATTTTAACTGTCTGCAAAAGAATATCTGCACCAAATTAATGTTAATTGCATAAGAAGTCAAAAAATTGGACAATTAAATGGCCAAAGTGACCACAGACCGCCTAAGAGCAAATGTAAAGCATTTTGCTGACGTGTTATTTTTCGTTGGTGTGTGCCATTTAGTAATTGTTTCAGGAAGTCGAAAATGACACTAAATGTCCCCAAATGACCACAAGAAGCGTAGAGACAAACGTAAAGCATTTGCTGACTATTTGCGTTGACCTATTGAGTAAATTGTTCAGAAGTCAAAATGACACTTCAAAATTGTTCCAAATGACCACAGAGCCGCTAGAGAGCAAAATGGGGACAATATGAAACCTATTTTTTTAGAGTAAGTAAATTTAATATCTGTTAAACCGAAATTGAGTTTCAAACTCATCCATAGTACACACATTTGTTCGAAGTGAAATCCCTTTAAAAAAACTTTATTATTAATTTCAAATTTTCTATAGCATTTATTTGTTTTGGATGGATAATTTTTTCTATTATGCCTTTAAATAAAGTACAAAATGGGAAAAATTTAACAAATCAAATCTTAACAAAAATTAAAATTTAAAAAAAATTAATTTTTAAAAAACCCTGCCCAGTATACACGGGGAATAAGATAAAACCGTTGCAAACATGTTTGTCAGGGAAATATCAAAAATAGGTTGGGGTAAGAAGATTAGGGTTCCTAGGAAACCCTAGTCTTCTTCACCAACGCCAGTTTCTTTTTGACAAAAAAGTTGCCATGCTCCGAGTACACTTTATAATTGTATTGTTTGTACACGTATATGATCCCTATCTTGGAAAGTATTAAATTAGGTATAGTTAAACTTTCCAGGTACACGTATATTAAAACGACGCAAAGCTGTTTCTTGCGAAAAGGCTAGGGTTAGGTAAAAAATAGTGTGTTCCGCAGGAACAAACAACCATATTTTTTTAACAATAACCATAGATTTCCAAGAAAAGTTTGCCTGCCACGAGTTGTACACTATAACATTATTATTATTCTATAAAACCAGCAAAATTTACCGTTAAAATATAATTAGCCTAGGTATCTTTTTTTAATGCAACCACTTTTTCAGCATTCCAGTACTGGAATTTATAAGAGATTAAATTAGATGGTTTTTGTATTATCATACCCAAGTAAAAAGTTTTCCATCCTTAGTGTACACCAATTAATCTTTGCAACACAAATGAAATTGTACAGTCCCGCAGGGCCCGCCGCAGTGTGCAACATGCTTTCTCAATTATGAAAATAAAGAAGAAGCCGGAAATTTTTAAAAAATCTAATTGAATGATTCTAGAATTAGATTATTAATTTATGAATTGCATTTGGACCAGATGTTCTTCTAAAGCATCAGTTTTAAACATTTCTACATCAAAAAAAGTTGTTGACATTGACTCTCATTGTACCACTAAGATTACAGAATACAATCCCCGCATGGCCTCGCCAGAGGTTAATGCTATCCTAAATTATATTAAAGAGAAGCCCAAATAAAAAAATCTAAGTTAATGATTAATAAATTATTTTATTGTATGAATTGCATTTCGACGGTTACCATGAGACATATTTTCTTGCATCCAATCCTTGTTTTTTTTACAATTCAAAATTGTGTTGTCATGCGAAGTGTACACAATTATACATACAACAGCCTTCGGCAGACCCACCGGAGGCATTAATATTGAAAAATAATGAAAACTAAAACATTTTTAGATCGAGTATTATCCAAAAAATATTTCGGAAAAAATTCCAATTTGCCTCAAGAGAAACGGTAATTTCAGAATTATCCGTGAAACTCCTCGAATATCCTTTTCACATGGACTTATGTGGCATTTTTAAATTTTATTACTTCTTTTTTTCTTTTCCGATACCAATTTACCTCGAGCTTCCTTTTATTTGAGCCTGCATATGGGCCCGCGTGTTGCTCTCTAGCGGCTTTCGTGGTCCATTTAGAGCTTAACTGAGTGAATCGTATCCTGAGTTCGAAAATTTACCCCAGATCCTCATTTTTTCATATATTGCCCCTGCATATCGCCCGCTTTTTTGCTCTCTACGGCTTTCGTGTCCATTTAAGCAACCTATTCGAATGAGTATTGCCACCAATCTAGGCGATTTACCCCCCATTGCGGCCATTTATTTTTGGCCCGCCTGCCAAAATATACATTCCGTTAAATACCCTTTTTTGTGTTATTGGGCTTGTGAGTAGAGTTTACTGTTTTTTTAATTTTGCCTTTCCTTTTTTCCTATTCCCCTGAGAAAAAAATCTTGACCAATTTACAGAGAATTAGACGGGAAGCGGGGAAAAATAACGCTGCCCTCTAAATATGAGATAAATATGCCACGTTTCAAAGAATTTGTATTACTAGAGAAAAGAGAAGAAACGAGCATTATAGTTCCCAAAATACCCAAGCAATGCGCTTACATAAATGTTCTCTTAAAGAGAGATATGCCTGGCTTGATAATTTTTAATGTCACGGGTTTAAAGAATCAAAAACCAAATTGACTGTTTGAGCTAAAGAGTTCTAGAAATCATTTAAACCTGAGCAAAAGGGGAAGAGAGAACATCACTGATTTTTGTACGTTGAAGATAATTTTCATCTGAAAAATATGTTATTTTCATTGATGGACGATGAATAAGAATTTAAACAAGTCAAAAATGCAGTACCATGTATGTTATTGGCGCATTATTAGAAAATTATTGTCCGCTTTTTTTAAGTTTCGCCCAGTTTTTTTTGTTTGGTTTTGATGTTACATTTTCTTTAGAAAAAAAATTGATGAAACCGTTCAAATAATTGGACCGTCAAAATTGAACCTTTTTCGCCACGATTCTGATAGAGTTGAAAAGTAACAAAAAGAAACAGTTTATCAAGAAGGATATTTTGGGGAAAAATTTATTCTGTCAAAAACATGCGCCCTATAACGTTTATTAAACTGATATTATGAATTATGGTCATTTTGGACCACAGACTGGCACGGCCTAACTTTAGCTGAACCCAAAACGCCCCTCACAAAGGGGTTAGCGGTTCGCAAATTTACTTTTTTGTACTCCAATTACCAGTAATTACACAAACAGCTTGGGAAACTTTCTGAGAATAGGCCATTATCGGTTATTACCATGGGTAATCTATCCTTAATCTACAAAAATGAATTCTATCAGAATAATTTTGTTTTTGGCCCGACCCTGGTGACTACCATGCAGCCGAGTTCTAGAACATCCATCAAATTTCTACTCCTCCTAGGCTCACATACGATTCCACTCAAATTGGTACATGAAACAACGGAAATACCAATGAACACGGAAAACCAATATTGCTCGTAATTTAAGGAAAAAATTAGATTTTTTAATGAGACCAGTATTTTCTAGGGCTGCCTAACCGCCTTCGGTTGGTTTTTTAGGAGCTACGCAAAAATGACGCCTTCTGTATTGGTTGAAACCCCATGAAGACTATATATTGGCACATATCGAGCAATTTAATTCCGCGTCTCGCGCGATTTTTTGGAATTTCTGACCCGTAATGGCGATTTCCGTCTTCGGTCCAATTTTCTCAAAGTTGTTTCCAATCACGGCCCAAAATTCGGTCTGTAGACTAAACGGCACAAGGGTTCGAATCTGAGGGATCAATTTTTATCGATGACGTTCATTATGAGTCCATTTTGGGTCACTTAGGATGACGCTCATAGAAAATCTTTAACAACTTGTAACAAACACCGTAACTAAAATATTATAAAACGCTGAAGATAAGTTAATTGACACGGGCGACGACAGTTCGATCTTCATACATGATTCACTAATACAACATATAGCGTCATATTTGGGTCAAATAGGAGAATTCATATAAAAGAAGTTAGAAAACCTGACAGAGTAAATCTGGCCGGACATCGTTATCTTCATGACTCATAAATGCTTGATCGAATGAATCTGATATCAGATTAACTCCTTTGGTACCCGTATTGTTCTACATCCCGAATTGGGCCTCGATTTGAAACCAACTTTGAAAATGGACCGAACGGAAATCCTGCCATACCGGTCAAAATTTTTTCAAAAAAAAAAAATTCCACCCCCAGACGCTGGAAATAATATTCTTCTGATCTTTTGCCCAAATAATACGTCGTTATGGCGTTTGTTAAAAATACCAGTGAAAGCCGCATTGTGCCGAGTTCCCCTTAAAAAACCACCTTATTTGAAATTTTCGCTTTTCAATAACCTACTTCTAGGTTAAAAGTAGAAATGCCAAGAGCTGCGTTATAACTATTAAATAACAACTTATATAATAACTTATACTTATAATTTGAAGAAAAGAAGAGAATTTGTTCGGTATTTAAGGGGATATTAGGTATTTTTTGAAAAATTTCTGTTTAATTTCTTAGGAAAATCGCGAATTTATTATAGTAAACCGGGTGAAGCCGAAAACTCGAAAAAATATAAAAGTCGTCGATTTAGTCGGTAAGAGGAAGTACCATCAAATGTAAGAGCTGGGTGAGTCATATAGAAAATCTGCTCACGCTTTTTTGATATTTGAGTTTTCTGGGCGGAAAAATTGGGTTTCGAATTGTTTTCAAAAAAAAAAAACAGACAAATTGGCCTCAAAAATATGAAAATTTGTCGAACCTTGTTTTGGATTTTTTTTTTTTCTAAAACTTTGATGCTTTGCTGGTGTTCACCTAGCAATGTCGTGCTATTTTTGACACCCCAAAGTACCCTTAAAATAAAGGTTTAGTTACGACCCGGTACCCCCTTAAATTATGTTTAGAACGACTGAAATTTCGGCTATGAGGCTTTATAAAAAATAAAGCAAATTTTTGTCCCAAGCCAAAAAAATTTTTTCATTTCAAGGCTTTTATTGGTCGAAATCAATTGCATATTTACATCAAAAAATATACGAGCGTCTACGCTCGTTTTAGACATCTGAATTAACCGTCAAAATTAATTGTGTTCATTTCAAAGGTAAGATTAGTGCGATTTTAACATAAATTTCGGGTTCTCGTTTTGCTTCAGCATTAGTAAAGTTGAGCAGCCGTGCGCCGCGATCTAGAATAAGTAAATTATTTGGCACATTTTTGATTAGTGACATTCATACATAAAAAAACTTTCGCATTTGTCTGAATATACCCATATTTTATATATTCGTTTCCAGGAAAACCTTATGGTAATCCCTTTTGACAATTATTAAGAAAATTCCGAAAATATCAACCTCTGGAAACGCGTTGCGTTTTACAACTTTTACGGATAGATTTGACTCAATCTCGGATATTATCAAAATAATGCCTTCGGGAGGGGAAGAAACCTTTTTTTTGTCTGGATAACTGTGTTTAAGGTTTTTTTTGTTATTTTCAACTCCCCGCCTTGCTAATAGACTCCTGTGTTTTGACCATCTTTAATTATTTTTTTAAACCCCATTTTTTCTTACTTACAGAATTCATGTAATCAATAATTTACAGAGAACTACCTATTAAATCACTATTGTTAATAGGAAGGGCTACGAAAAAGACATTGGATATTCTAACTCACTGGAAAAGAAATATCTTCCCACCTCGATACGAGTCATTCTTGTAGATCCAAACAGACTTTTGAACAGACTTGGTTTATCAACCCCCTATAATCCAATAGAACTCAATACTCAAAAAGATAAAGATCTTATATAGGCCCAAAGGGATAATTATTCAAATAAAACAAAATTGTCCAAAATTTTATGGGTTGTTTGCCGACAAAAAGATATTTCGTTCAAATGAATTATAATTTTTTTTTTATAAAGGACCAATAAATATGAAAATAAAGTATCATATTGCAAATACTAGGTTTATTTCCGATGATGATCACAGGGTTTTTCGTAGAAAATTTTAATATAAGACCACGTCAAAATAGTCGCAGAATTCAAGAAAACAAATAAATGCTCCAACATTTTGATTAAAAAAATCACGCCTTTTAAAAAAAAAATTGATCTTTTCATTTTTCTGGGGCATAAATTAAATTTTTGTTTTTTTTTTCGATTTCTCAATTGTCTTGGAATTTTAAATGACTGTACAATTTAATAAAGGTTGATCAAATTCATTGGAAAAATGTGTATTTTTACAACTTTCTAGAAATTATTTTAAACTAGAATTTAAACTGAGAAAAATTTTATGAAAACGGTCAAAAAAAAAGGGGCTTTTCATTTCTGTGGCATAAATAAATTTTTGTTATTGAAATTGCTTCTGTGATATTCTGTCAATTGTGTAGCTACACTGAACTAAGTAGGCCATAATTAGGACCAAACCCCCTTTTTTGCGTCCAGATACAACTTTTATTATTATAATTGGCTTCCAAATAATTTGGGAAAATTTTTTGGACGCATTCAAAAAGATTAGACAATAATGCACCCTAATGGACAAAATAGAAAATTATTTGAACTGTTTATGAGGTGATCCGTGACACATTGTTGATCTGTGGAAAGTATACAGGGTGATCTCATACCATGAATGAATGATGATCTTCTTTTACGGGAATATTTAACTACAGCTTCTTTTCATTACCTCCAAAATTATTGTCCAGTAATACTCAACATTCTCAATTTGACGGTGTATGGTTGGTCTGGAAATAACATTTTATATTTAGTATACTAATAATAAAAGGAACAATCTTTACTGTCATGTGTGTCTCTGTTAAAAGGACTTCGTCTAAGAGGACAAAGACGACAGAATATTCGTTTTCTATTTTTTTTAGAAAACATTTTTTAACCAGGGCGGTGTCTGATTTACTTCCAAAATTTTTTTTGTGAAATTTCTATAACATCTGCGAACCATTTGATTTGCATAATAGCTCTTCTCGCGCCCATTTTCGATAATTTTTAAAGAGCATTTTTAGTGAAATTTTTATTAAAGATGGAATCTAAAAACGACAAACAAATTTATGTCCTCTTAGGGACACACTACACAGACTTATTTTTTTTCTTGAACTAAAAACTGAAAAATTCAGAAGAGGAGTCGTATTAAAAAAAATTTATTGAAATGGGGATGGGTTCCATTCAACAACTGTCTCTCATGAAGTGGCCTTCTGGATTTTTTCTATGGCATGTTGGTTTCACTTACAGTTTCCCCCAAGTTAGTTACGTTTTCAGTTTAAGTGACTGGGTCCGTTGTCAACAGTTTTTTTTTCACAATCGAAATAGCCAAAATATAACTCGATAAATACTATATGTATTATAACAAATATATATTAAACAAAATTTAACAAATATATTATAAACAAATATGTTTTATAACAAAATATATGAGGATTCGGAGATTCGAACGCAGACCCATCGAATTCTATAACTTCTAGGTTTGATGTTGTAGTTTTGCTTCAATAACTTTTCACCTGCTGGGGGATGTTGCGCTCGAAAGCGCTACACCTGCGTCCGAATATCCGAATCTACATAATTTGGTATCTGTAGTTACTAGTAGTTTTTTTTTTAAAGGGAGTACACCCTTCTTCATACGATTACGGGAAAACCGTAAATTGCAATCGAGAAAACGTTTTGCATTCAACTGCCAACTAAAAAAGCTCAATGTAGAAATTTTATGAAGTTGATTGATCATCCGGTTCTCACCGTAGTATTAAACCGGGATAAGTAATTTTTTGGGTATGTCGAATTCTCGGTGGCCCAGATTTTTTTTTTCTTAAAATCAGCCGGATAAGTGAATTTCTATGCTTTTTCGTTCTATATCACGATTATCTACACATTAACTGCTGAACATAAAATTATAGTCTTAATTCTTGATGAATTCCCTGGAAGAAAAAAACGAGATTTAGATTTTTTTTCTCAAAATTTATACCTAAAGATGCCTATAAATAGATCTCCGTTACCGGGTGAACCGGTTGTCCGATAAAAAGTAAAATTTCTCCATTGAGCTTTTTTAGTTGCTAGTTGAATGCCAAAAAACCGTTTCTCGATTGCATGTTACGGTTTCCCCGTAATCGTCATTGAGTAAGGTGTACTCCTTTAAAAAAAAGTTATCTTAATTATCTCTGTATTTCAGATTGTCGAATTTTCAAACGACACATAAAAGTGTAAAGTAATAAAGGGCTTCAAATTTTAGTCCTAATAATGATTTCATAGATTTGCTTTTGAATATAGAATATACGCGAAGGATTCTTATGTTGATCTTATTGACTTATCAACGGGTACTTCACAGCAATTATTCTCAAACAGATGATTTCATAACCCACTCGAAGATAAAAATTAAGTTTCTATCGGTATAGCAGAACTTTGATATGATGGATAACTTAAACACTATCATTAAAACTTACTTTTTAGTTCAACTTTAATTTTTTCTCAATTGTCATAAATTTTCGCCAAATGACTCTAAATGGACTTAGAATTCAATATTTTTATTTTAGAATAATTGCCTCAAACAAATTATGGTAGTACAAACAGAACGGCTGTAGCAGATAAAGAACCATCGCCAGGTAAATATCAACGTTAACATTGATGTTCGACTTTTAGGGGTCATCGGTGCAAATTGAACTTTTGTTGCAAGTCTATTTTTTAAGAACCAACTATGTTTATGATATTAATTTGATACATGGAGAGGGGGCGAATCGCCGGCCCAATATCGCCGAACAAACCTTCTCAATTTTCACCACTTTTTATGATCCNATGCAAATTAACCATTAATTTGGTGCAGCATATGCTTTGCATTTGGCCCGCAAAATATACCCATGCCATTTTAACTGGTGAAAAATCGAATTTTTGAAAAAAAATATTTTTTTTTATTTTTTCATTTTGAATGCTGCCCAAGATTTTTCTTCTTGATTTTTTTAACAGCAACCGTTCAAAAATAAGAAATTTGCCCGCTGCGCATCCTACTTATATAAGGTCTTAAAAATACTTTTAAAGGCATTTCAAATGGTCCAAATTGATTGGGGTGGTTAAAAATGCACTATCAATCAAATCATCACAAAAAATAAAATTTTCCCGTTTTTTCAATTATTTTACGAGTATTTTTTTTCAAAATTAACTTGAAAATACTGTTTTTCTAAATGAATTAGGCAAACAAATTACGATTGGTTGTGGTCCAACTTATAGGTACCATTTCCAACATTAAAATCAACCAAAATAAATACTGGGTGGATTTTTTTGAAACTTTTCCAAATTAAAAAAAATTTTGGTCATCACGTGATCGAAATATAGCGATTTTTTATTTTTTTCAGTATTTAATTATTTAACAAAAAATGCGGAATCGGAAGTTTTTGATTCAACGAGAAAAAAAAATCTAAAACTTAGAAGAAAGAGATGCCAGTTTGGTCTGAAAAAAAATAATTATCAAATTAACCGCCTCATTGACTTTAGTTACCACCAGTTTTTGGTATATCTTACACAGAAGGTGTCATGCCATATTACACTTTTTAAGAAATTATTTTTTATTAAGTATTTTTCTACAACTGGAATAAAATTTTTGAGCCGACGTTTCAGACAATTTCAAAAACATTTCACACAAACCAGTAAATGTGGAAAATTAACTCTAAGTGGTCGATTAGTGGACACGGTACTTATAAGTGAACCAAAAATGCTTCAAAATCACGTCACGTATTTTAATTTGTGAGAGACCAAAAATATTTGCCAAGCTATAGCTTTATATAAAAAATTACAATGAATAAAGATATTTTGTACAAATTGGAGTGAAAATCGATCAATGAAGTCAATTATGGACAAAAATGAGGTTCGATAATAAGTCTCAACAAAAAAGTCCTTTACCCGATTTCCAACTGATTAGACTATTTATTCGTTGACTTTTCTGTCGATATTTTTTCCTCTTTACAGATCAACATACCGTATGTTACATACGATAATTTTAAAGCCTGTGTTTGGATATATATGGATTACCGACCCTCAGAGTACAGAGCCTGAATATTTGAATGATAAAAACAACGCAAGATATTAGCACCCAATCAAAACCCGTCATAACTTTGAAACAGTGTCCAATCACATCAGACGATTGTCAAGAATTCTATGATTTCATTGGTCACTGCCTCAAAGTTATGACGCCTGATAAAAAAGGCCCACTAGGCATCATTTTCGATACAGCTTGTACCGCCAACATTGTGGAAGGTGTTCTGCGTGTACGAGTGAGTCATTTTTTCGTAATTAATCACTAGCGCCGCGGCTGATGAGTCATCAATCTGGAACACATTCCACAATTTACATTGTAGTATATTTTAGAAAAAATCTAAAATTTTAATTCTAGAATTTTGTTCACTGATCAACAATTTTAAAACTGGATATCCCAAAAACCCGGAGTTAAACATTTTTAATATCCAGAATTTTTAGCTGATTATCTTGAAGGAGGTAGCCGTCCCTAAACTATCAGGATCAAGGCATTATTTCAATCCACCAAAAGTATAAGTAAAATTTTACCTGAGCTTGAATTTAACGAGCATTTCCATCGTTTTTTCTGGTCTTAAAATAAGATCTTCGTGACGAATAATATAACACCGACCTGGAAACGAATCACATATTCCAATAAGTTCAGAATTCATCTGATGCCAATTTCCGGGGATATTAAATGATATTATATCTTGTAAAATCAATGATATAATTATATCATATATACTACAGTATTTATGAAAATTTTAAAATTACTTTTTCAGATTAAAAAAAATTGGTAATCACAGTATTAAAAAACTTTAGTCTATTTATAATCTATTAATAGATTTCGATTCAATGCGACTTGTGAGTGAAATAATTTCTCAAAATAAGTCATTTTTTGCATCCAAAAGCTCGATTTTTTAGCACGGAAAATTTGAGAAAGGGAAGTCCGAAAAAATAATTTGGCGATCAAAATAAGGTAGCTTTTTTTTAAAGCGACCCCCTCTGTAGACCAAACGGTTTCTTAAGATATATCAGGAAACAGTTTTTTGTATCCGATAGGCTATCGGCGATAGCCAAGCAAATTTTAAGCGTAAATAATTCTTTTCGGTTTATGACCTCGACCGGTAATTTGCCAAAAACACCGGTAAATATCAGTTTATAGACAACTGGCCATACAGTAGTATACATTTACAAATTTGGTTGTAGGGGTAACTTTTCGAGAGAAAAATTTTGGATTGATTTATTTTGACACCAGAAACCACCTGTAACCATAACTGTAACCATAAGTGTAACCATAAGTGTAACCATAACTGTAACAATAACTGTAACAATAACTGTACCCATAACTGTAACCATAACTGTAACCATAACTGTAACCATAACTGTAACCATAACTGTAACCATAACCTGTAACCATAACTGTAACCATTACCTGTAACCATTACCTGTAACCATAGCATACCAGTGTCAAGATACAAAAATCGTGTTTACTCCACGAGGTGATTTCTGGTGTCAAAATAAATTAATCCAAAATTTTTCTCTAGAAAAGTTACCCCTACAACCAAATTTTTCAATGTATACTATGGTCAGTTCTCTATAAACTGATATTTACCGGTGTTTTTCGCGAATTACCAGTGAACCGGCCGAAGTCATAATCGAAAAAAATTTTGACTGTTAGAATTTTCTTGTTTATCGGATACAAATAACCGTTTCCTGATTTCTCTAACCGTTTGGTCTACAGAGGGGGGGTTGCTTCACAAAAAAGCTACCTAAGCGCTTTATTGACTAAAGTTTACAACCATTGTTTTTGTTTTTTGTGTTGTTTTTTTTTTTTGGTTTGTGGTATTGAAATCATATATGATGTCCTATTTTTTCTAAATAAGGCCTCCTATAACACTTTCGAAAAAAATTACATTTAACAATAGAATAAAACTGAGAAAAAATTTCGGGTGGAAGTTTCACGCAATTTAAAAAAATAAAAATAAATTCCAAAAAATTAGAATTTTACAGAATCGTGCCGCGGCATGCCGTTCAACTAACCCTACCATAACAAAAACAAGACAAAATTTCGCGTTATAAAAGTGCGTCCTACTAAACGGACGATACGGTATCTTTTCATGGTATCGTCGATACCATGAAAAGCCCAATTTTGACAAAACTGAAATGAGCTTTTCTCTTTTGGCGGGGAATTATTTTCTAATAAATGCAATTTCAAAAGAAAAGACGAAGAATCTCCAAAATATATAATTTAACAATAAAATGTAATTACTGTTTGAAATTAACGATCCCGGTTTAACGACTTGTTGTATATGCATTTTCAGTATGAATTTGAAGAAATAATTGACACTTGTTTTTTCAGAAATGCATCAAAAGTATACTTAAAGTGAGAGTAAATTGGCATTTTTTGCCAAAACCGTGATAAAGACCCCAATCTGACAACGCTTTTAAATGGTGGCTCGAATCCTTTTATTTTAAATACAATAATTTGCCGATTTTCAGGGAGCTTCCAAAAATGATGATAAATAAACATAAACAATTTGAGTGTTCAGCTATTTATTAAAAAAAAAGTGTGCGTTTACCGAGACTCGAACCCACGAAAAAAATTGTTGTTTATATCCGGTGAACTTGATGTGGTTTCAAGCTATCGACTATGATTTTCTCATGATCATCATTGAAAGTTGTATTGGCATCCAAGTTTTAGTGATAATACCAGACGTGTGACCCTTTTGAATAGGATAGGCTCTGACGCAACTTTTTCACTTAGGTCGCTTTTTTTTATTAATATTAAATTAATATTATTAAAAATTATATCTACCTCAACGGTTTTAGCCTGATCTGTAGAATCAAGGCTATGGACCCTAATTATACGTTTTGAGACATGAAATTATATTTTATTTTAATTATAGATCATATTTATTCACCTTTCGGCTTAACAGCTATATTTACTGCCATATTTTTCTACTCTGAACCGAAAAGTCATAAATGCATACCACCGATCTCAAACAGTGCTTGATCATGCCGCCAAGTCTAGTCTAAATTTTTTCGAAAAAAGGCGTTTCGAAGAGCATCAACGTTAAGTTCCAGGAAAGTAGCACAAAAAACGCAGAAATTATTCATTTATCAATACCCACTAAATTATTATGGTAATTGAAAATAAAAATAATCGTTGAAAAATTTGCTGTTTTGTTTATAAAGACGATCCTATTTATCCAAATTACGTAGGTTTGGCCAAATTTCGGGCCATTTGTGCTCAGAGACGAACTTGACTGTAGATAGAAAATATACAAAAACACCATTTTCTGAAATTTTTATGTTACGAATTCCAAATATGTCATTTATTTCTGAAACTTTATTATGAACTTTCAAAATATCTGTAAAAAAATGGGAAACGTTGAAAAATTTAATATCCCCACCAAATATCCAACATACAATAAAATTTATTTTGTCTTTCTTGCAATGAATGAACTCGACGGAGACGCGCAGACACAAAACTAAAATAATAATTTAATTAACTGATACTTAAGATTATTGAACGCGAGCCAGTCAAAATGTGATTTTTACAAGAAATGATCAATTTTTAAAAAATATCGGTTTTTGAAAACAAATTACATGTCACGATATAATATTTTTTCTGATATTTTTAGTTAGAGCGCGATTAAATTTCTCTGTATTTTACTGTATGATCATAATAATTTCTCAAAATCATAGAACTAGATCATATAAAAATAAGGTTTCCATATTTATAAAAAACAAAAACAGAAATCGCCTTTCAAATCCGAATCTTTTGTGTGTGAAATAAAGAGTTTTATAAATTATTCATGAAAGAAAAATGGGGGTTATCGTCACCTATTTCTGTTATACGGTAAATAATATGTTCTCAAAATTAAAAATAAAAGCTAAGAAAACGATCATGTGTCACGAAAGGTGTAATATTCGATATATCGAAAATCCTGCCAATGTGTCGAATTTTATCATGACGTCACAAGAAGAGAAAATGACCAATGAAATCACAGGATTCTCGATAATCGTGTGATGTGATTGGACTATGTCTTTTCTTGTGGCGCATAGCCTATGCCGCATAGGCTATGCGGTATACGCAGGATTTTCGATATAATTAAATTCTAAGCACAGGTGATTCTAAAAGGTCATTCGAAATGACTCATTCCTGAAACAAAAAAATAAATTGCTTTCATAAGTTCCGGACGAAATAGTTTCAAACGACGAAATTGGCCCGACCGAGACCTACTCATTTAAAAAAATTGGAGCTAGTTCACTTTTGTCTACTTGAGTTACCTAACAAACTCTAAAATATGCTAACTTGACCCCAAATGACCTACCGTGAGCCAAAATCTCATTCAGGGTCCTTTAATTTAATTTAAGGCCAATTTGGACATTTTTAACTATCTTTTGCCTACGGTACCAGATTTTTTGATAAAAATGATCTATGCTGCATAGACTATGCAAAAATAATTCATAATTTCACCAGGAAAGTGTACAAAAACGCAAAAACCACTTTTGAAATTGTCTTTCATTTTTGAACACTTTTCTGGCGAAATCTTGATTTTTTGCATAGTGCATTTTTATTCATAATTTCCTAGAGCATGTCAAAAAATCAGCTACCATAGGCAAAAAAAGTTTTGTCGGGCCTAGCTTGAGCGGAAGTCTTGTCTCTATAGAAAGGGAAAATAAAATTTCATTCATAAAAATACCTAAAGGTAAATACCAGGAGTATCAACACTACATGATAAACATACAAACCTTAAATTCGCACGCACATTTAACCCCTGTCAAGTTTTCAAGCCATTTACATAACTACGACTCACGGTGCTTTTTTTGGAGGTGAACAGGAAACATTAAAAGTCCTATAATAAATTGAAATAAAAAATAAAGTAGGGTTATCAACTCTCGAAAAAAAAAAATCGCTCGGGCAAAATTTTTTTTTCGAAAGTTAAAAACCGCTTCTCCTTCTTTCATATCAATTCATCATAGAATTTTAATGTTTTCCTGTTCGCCCTAAAAAAAAGCACCGTGCGACTTAGACTTTCTTCTTACTAGTACAAGTTGTGTTTTTATCGTGCGAACAAAAAATAAACAATTCGGGAGAATTCTCCTCAAATTATAGACGATTCTCCCGGACACTTGAGATTATGTTTGCACTAAAAAAACACATACTGTAGACTTTTATTTATTAACCATCAAAAGTTTTTGTGGATTTTTTTCCATGCTAAAGATACCGTCGTCGGAAAATAAACATGAATTTAAAATTTTATTTACCTTCTTGGATCTCTGACCATAAAAATCATTTTCATATTTGGATATAGCTCTAGTGTAGTTTTTAGTTCATTCTTGTAGTATTCTGAAGAAATCTTTTTTATTTCGCTAATTGGTAAAGTCCATTCTTTTCCACCAGTTTTTATGTCCAATAAAGTTTCGTTGATTTTAGTTTGTAGTTTATCATTTGGTCGAATCATATCATTGAAATCGGGAATATGGACAAGACCACATAGAGGTTGAAATATTCGACGAATTGTACTTTCAAGGGACAAATTAAGTCACACTAGGGGGGAATGGCCCAAAAAATGGTACTGAAAAATTGATATAACTATATACAGAGGGAGGCCCAATATTGCCGAATTTAACCTACGCAAAATCACCATTTTTATTATTTGGCTAAAAATAATTCCTGTTATAAAGGCCCCCAGTAAAAAACTTTCGGCAATATTGCTCCCCCTGTAATATCAATTACGGGACCCTGCGGTCACTTTTTACCATTTTTTCAGTCAAATTTTTTATTCAATTCGGCGTTTGAAAACGACTCAACTGATTTAGTTTTTGGATAGCTCAAACTAAGCACAAATATTTGAAGAAAAATAAATTGAAACAAAATAGTCCGAATCAGGCCATTGTTTCCAATTTTTTAACTAAAACTTACAATGAAACTATTTCAGTAATCTCAGAAAAAATCTAAACATGGTCCGATTCTGACCTATTTACTATTATTGTATTATTCACTAGATATTTGTGCTCAGTTTGAGCTATCGAAAAACTCAATCGGATGAGTCGTTTTCAAAAGCCAAATTATATACAAACTTTGGCTAAAAAGTGGCAAAAAGTGACCGCAGGGCCCCGTAATAGATATAGTCTTTTAAATGACATTTTTTAATTCAATGAAAACTAAAAAGTTGATAAGCTTTCGATGTATTAGATTAATTTAAAATCAGAATAAAGAGTTCGAGAAAATATTCTCGGAGGTTAACAAAAAAGGGGGTAGCTTGCAACGGCCGATTCCGGACCATAGGGCCGTTGTGCATAATTGGCCGATGTCCGAATTCAGCCGTTGCAACCTACCCCAGAAAAAAGTAACTTCGCGCTCAAAATAATCAGTAATAGTAGGCCTCGAAATTGGATAATTAAAAGCCAACTATTCTATTTGTTCATAAAGGTCATTTATACGAGAGATACATGTTCAGATCAAGTTTGATTTTCTGTTTTTTAACTGTTTGTGGTGCGTGGGTTGTAATTTTAATTACCCAATTTCGAGGCCTACTATTACTGATTATTTTGAGCGCGAAGTTATTTTTTTTTAACCTGCGAGAATATTTTCTCAAACTCTTTATTCTTATTTGAAATTGATCTATTAGTAATAGACTATTACCTATGTTAAATGATTATTGGTATCTTTTTCCACCATGTTTTACCTTTATAAATGCGGATTATCTATTTTAAAAGCCATTTCACTTTAACTCATTGGTACATCGAAAGCTTATCAACGTTTCAGTTTTAATTGAATTAAAAAAATGCCATATAGCATGGCTCGAACAACAAAAAACAACTTAAAAATACATGTAATATCTACTGTATCGCATTTCTTTCTAGAACAGATTTTTTTCGTTGTTTTTCAAAATTCTGCACAACATTTTAGTACTGTATTATAGCACTGATGATGAAAAAACTTATGTCGAAATATATATGCAAGTAATAAAGATTCACCTTTATAACAAATAATTAAAAAAAAAACTACATTAAAATAGTATTTTTACAACGTTTCGAATTTACTTTTCATCTTCAGGTAATGAGTGAGCATTAATGAATAATTTTTAGATCGAAAAGCTGACACAAAAAAAATAAACAAAAGTTATTCGGCAAAAAGGGCTCTCAGAAAATTTTGCGAAATAAATAGCCCGTTTTCCAGTGATACCTAAATTTTTTTTTTAACTTGACAACTACTTCTGTGAGCCCTTCTTCAAATTACTTTTGTTTCTTTTTTATTGTGTCAACTTTTCGATCAAAAAATTATTTCTGTTTCTTACTCATTACCTGAAGATGAATAATAAATTCGAAACGTTGTAAAAATACTCTTTCAATATAGCAAATACTAAATATAATTTGAGCGTCAAAAACCCAAATACATTTGATATAACTAAAAAGGGGTTAAAAAGATTGTTGGTCGTCTCGTGCCTTTTTAATGTGTTTTCTCTCACCAGATGGCGCAAAAAAAGGAGGAATCGGAGGTACCGTTTCAACCTTAATTAATAATAGGATCAACTTCAATTTTGCTGAAAACGGTCCAAAGAAAAATTAAGCTAAATTATATTGCACTACTTTTAGATTTTTTTACCAATACAGTAGATAACCTCTTGATAAATTCGATATCAATTTCAAAGTCATCGCATCGTTTCGAGAATGTTTTTTGTTCTCGACTTTCTCTAGCCGGTAAACGAAACCATGGGTCAATTATGGAGACAAGGGCATTTGAGCACAAGATAAGCCTCGCCCTCCAGTGCAAAACGTGTACATTATTGACCCAGGTTTGCTTATACCGTCATGAGAAAGTCGACTACGGTATATTGCTTGGTAATATTTTATAAGCAATGTGATGACTTTGGGATTGATTTTGAACCTATTTTCAGGTTATCTACTGTATTGACTTGAAGATTTTTAAAAGTAATCTGATAACATTTTGCTTATTTTTGCTCTTGTCAGTTTGCGGCATAAATTAACTTTATCCTGTGAGTAATTAAGGCGGCAATAGTACCTCCAATTCCACTTTTGGCGCCCTCTAGTGAGAGAACCACACATCACAGATCCGTGAGACCGCCACAAATTCCGACTCCATTTAGCTTAACCAAAGTTACTAGATTTCTTGAATATTTTTTTAACGTGCCTCCAACTTGTAAAAGCAGTTTCATATGTTGAATTATTTGGAATATGATTTGTCAATGTGTATTCAGCCGCATCTTTCCGCGCTAACCATTTCAAGTGTAAATCTAAAAATATTTTACACCACACTTTTCCCCCATTCGTCTATTATTGGGTTTGAAAATCTTTAGTTAACTCTGTGGTGCGTATTTAGAAAATTTGAATTTTCTGTAGAATTCTTGTCCTTTTATTAGAATGGAAAATGTTCATTTGGATGAGTAAACTCAATAATTTTTATAACTACAGTATGTGTTTTTTTCGTGGAAAATGTACAGAATGATTCGGGAGAATTCTCCCCAAATTATAGACGATTGACTGGACACTTGAGATTCTGTTCGCACGAAAAAAACACACACAGTATGTGACATACTGTAAGTAAAAAAGAGGAGGTGCAAAACGCGTTCACATAACAGTTGCACAGTGATTTTCGTCTACAGCTGAGGTTTTGCCACCTTTCCTAATTTTTTAAAAATTTGAAATTGTCCACATATTTTCTCAAATTTGCCTAAATTCACCTTCACTAAAAAATTTCTTCATTTTATACAATTTCTATCAAAATATTTTTAAGACCTTTTTTTGCCCCAAATTGTCCTTGTAAAGGGGACAGACTAAAATCAAAAAGTGTATGTTTTGGCCATATTTTGTCCCATTATTCTCATAGAAGGTGTGTTTATAAATTCACACCACAGTATAATATCTTACTTGAAAAAAAAATTTAAAGTTTAGACTCATTATAAATTTTCAATGCCCCGTAAAAATCGCCGTCAAACCGAAAAATACTACTAACCGATCATCCAGTCTCTTGTCAATAAAACTTTTTTCTGCCTGGTCCACCCTAATTGATTGAATTGAACTTGAGCAAAAGCGTCTCTGATTACAAACGGGGTAACTCCAGCTTCTGCCAAACGGGCTATTTCCTGCTTTCCACCCCACTTTTAAGTGTTCACAATCTTATTTTCTACTTTTATTTTGAAAGATGCGGCTAAAGTTGCATTAAACTCGGGATAAAATGAATGTAAAATAGGATACAGTGAAGTGTCTGTAGTAGGACGATCCGATTTCAGCTTTTGCGTCCTAAGACGCTGGGGGCAAACTTCCGAGAAAAAAAACGTCCTCA
>SCLH01000153.1:47983-66009 GCA_004367855.1 Oikopleura vanhoeffeni
AAAAAAAATGGATTTTTGAACAAAAATATTCATACCAAAAGACGCGCAATAAAATTTCACACAAACCAGTATATTTGGAAAATCAACTCTAAGTGGTCGATTTTTGCCGAAAATCGATTGGTGGAAACACTACCTATATTACTCACGCTTATAAAACTTATTATATGACATAAATAACATTAAACATATAATATGGGGATGCATCCCTGGGGATACATCCCTAGGGATGCATCCCTTTTTTGGGGATAGATGGGGATAAAAAGGGATGGGATGCATCCCATCCCCAAATTGGGGATAAAATGGGGATGGGGATAGGGATGGAAAAATCGGCCAGGGATGCATCCCTTTACAAGCCTGTATGTGATGACTTTGGGATTGATTTTGAACCTATTTTCAGGTTATCTACTGTATTGACTTTAAGATTTTTAAAAGTAATCTGATAACATTTTGCTTATTTTTGCTCTTGTCAGTTTGCGGCATAAATTAACTTTATTTTGTGAGTAATTAAGGCGGCAATAGTACCTCCAATTCCACTTTTGGCGCCCTCTAGTGAGATAACCACACATCATAGATCCATGAGACCGCCACAAATTCCGACTCCATTTAGCCGAAATCCGTTTGTGATTATCTCGTTCCGTTCTCAAATGGCAGGGGAAAAACTGGTGGGGTAAACTAAAAAAAAGTTACCTTAACCAAAGTAACTAGATTTTTTGAATATTTTTTAACGTGCCTCCAACTTGTAAAAGCAGTTTCATATGTTGAATTATTTGGAATATGAATTTTCAATGTGTATTCAGCCGCATCTTTCCGCGCTAACCATTTCAAGTGTAAATCTGAAAATATTTTACACCACACTTTTCCCCCTTACGTCTTTTATTGATTTTACGGGTTTGAAAATCTAACTCTGTTGTGCATATTTAGAAAATTTGAATTTTCTGTAGAATTCTTGTCCTTTTATTAGAATGAAAAAATGTTCATTTGGATGAGTAAACTCAATATTCGGGAGAATTCTCCCCAAATTATAGACGATTCTCCCAGACACTTGAGATTCTGTTCGCACGAAAAAAACACACACAGTATGTAAAAAAGAGGAGGTGCAAAACGCGTTCACACAACAGTTGTAAAGTGATTTTCGTCTACAGCTGAGATTTTGCCACCTTTCCTTATTTTTTAAAAAATTTGAAATTGTCCACATATTTTCTCAAATTGTCCTTATTTGCCTAAATTCACCTTCACTAAAAAATTTCTTCATTTTAAACAATTTCTATCAAAATATTTTGAAGACCTTTTTTTTTGCCCCAAATTGTCCTTGTAAAAGGGACAGACTAAAATAAAAAAGCGTATGTTTTGGCCATATTTTGTCCCATTTTTCTCATAGAAGGTGTGTTTATAAACTCACACCACAGTATAATATCTTACTTGAAAAAAAATAAAAGTTTTGACTCATTATAAATTTTCAATGCCCCGTAAAAATCGCAGTCAAACCGAAAAATACTACTAACCGATCATCCAGTCTCTTGTCAATAAAACTTTTTTCTGCCTGGTCCACCCTAATTGATTGAATTGAACTTGAGCAAAAGCGTCTCTGATTACAAACGGGGTAACTCCAGCTTCTGCCAAACGGGCTATTTCCTGCTTTCCACCCCACTTTTAAGTGTTCACAATCTTATTTTCTACTTTTATTTTGAAAGATGCGGCTAAAGTTGCATTAAACTCGGGATAAAATGAATGTAAAATAGGATACAGTGAAGTGTCTGTAGTAGGACGATCCGATTTCAGCTTTTGCGTCCTAAGACGCTGGGGGCAAACTTCCGAGAAAAAAAACGTCCTCAATAAGTCCCTGGCAAACTTCACGAAAAAAAGTGCGTCCTAAGAAAAAAAAAGTGAAAAAACAAGATTTTTACAATATACAGCTAAAATTTTGAAAAAAAAATAACATTTCAACTAATATGACGGTTTTTTGACATACATAGTAATTTGTTGTATTTATTTGAAGTGCGTCCTAAGGGTCCGTCCTACTAGAGACATTTCAAGTGATCCTACAGTTGTAATCCTATTGTTTAAATGCAAAAATAAGCCATGGCAAAATAATGCGTTCAATTTCCGTTCATAATGCGCGTAAGGGGGTTGTGGTGGCTGATAGATACTCTCAAATATCACTTTCACAAATAAAATACTCTTCTGAAAATCGAACATATATGTTTCATTTTGCCGTTGTCCTGAAGGGCGGTTGTCCCTTGTTTTTCGGACGCTGTCCGACATCGGCCGTTGTACGAAATCGGCCATTGTACAAAACCGGTCATTGTCCGAAATCGGCCGTGTTTATCTACCTTTCCCCATTCGCAAAACTTCCGATTTGTCCTTATAGACGTATTATGCTTTAAAAAAGAACATGAGAGCAAAATGTTCGCACCCCACGATTGGTTTAAACTAAAGTCAGATGGAGCAAATAAACACGGCTGTACTTTTAAAATTCCGTAATCTGGTCAGTCCCAATTAACGGCAGATTCACAGGAGTTACACTGTAACTCCTTTTAATTTTCTCTCAACTAATTATAAATGAGCCATTTTTTTAAAGTTAAACAAACAATTTCTTTACAAAAAATTTGTTTGTCCGCAACTTTCATCAAAAATAATAATAGGTTCATGATTTGTATGCACCGTGTATCGAAACTGTATGTGGATCGATACTGTATTTTAGTTCTCTGTTATTTTTAAGTGTGAGATATGTTCAAATTTATCATGAGGTCCATCTGATTTTCCAATTTAGTGGTCAGAAAGTGACTTTCAAAAACCTTCATTTTCAGCACTTATTTCAATTTTCGTAATTAAAAAATATTTTTTTAAGTTTTTAATGATAACGACCATGCTCACAACAAAATTTGCTATATTATGAACAAAAAAAATTAATTGAGTTATTCAATTTTCATTGATATTCGAGATTTATTAATACATATAGGTTTTCTTTATTGTATATTAATTTCGACGTTTTAAGTCATCTTTCAGTACAGTATATAATCAAATGATAAATAAAATGTGAAAAACATTTACGAAACGAGTTCTAGAGAATTTAAGGAAATTTCAACAACAAGGTAAACAAAATGGGCTATCACAACCGACTTATAAAAGGTTGCCCATTTTGTTTACCTTGTTGTTGAAATTTCCTTAAATTCTCTAGAACTCGTTTCGTAAATGTTTTTCACATTTTATTTATCATTTGATTATATACTGTACTGAAAGATGACTTAAAACGTCGAAATTAATATACAATAAAGAAAACCTATATGTAAAAAAATTAATGTTTGGAAATTTTGAATATAATTTTGGATATAAAATGCGTAGGCGGAAGATTATTTTTCTAAATTTGTTACCAGAGCTCTCACCGTCACTGTTAGATGTTAAATTTTCAGGAGAACACGAAAAACCTATTATCTAGCCTTATTCTACTTCAAGCCAAGGTGCAACCGTTAATTTGAACCAATAACCGGTATTATCACCGGTAAAAAATCCCATTTTTGATTTGTTGAAAACTTATACGTCAACTTCGTGGACCAAAATTAAAATATTCCATCACGGTACGAGAAAAAGTCAAACTAATATTTTTCGTCATTTGTTTTCAAAATCATATGACATTTTTGGTCATTTTCCCAGATAATTTTACTCGACATGTATTAACGTAAATGGAATCGTCACGAATATAAACAGAATTATATTTTTATTTCATTTATTAATCGGATTTTGCAATTTTGATCTACAGTAAAGTGACTTTAAACGGACAGATTAAACTTATTACCATAAAAATATTCGTTCCACCTATGCCTAGAATTGAGCAACAAGTGCGTATAATTGCTTTTGGTATTGCATCATTTTTCGATTTCTTTAATTCAAAAATCTTGAAAAACTTGCCAAATCTCAAAAAAGGAATTAATCAGCAACAAAAAATAAATATTTATGCCGACAGAAAATGTTTTTATTCGGCATTTCAACAGTTCTTCTTCTATTTATTATCACAAATCGAAAATAAGCAAAAATCCTTAGCATATATTTTTTTATGTACTATACTATTATGGTTTTTGAAGCCCTTGGGAGTCAAAAAAAGTATGGAAAATAAATAAAAAAAACCTCCGCTTAGACGCACGAAAATCTGAAAAATGATATCACCCAATAAAACGGAAAAAGACATTCAATCGTCGGCTCAGACAAATACGACAGTATATAATTGCATAGAAAACGCAAAAAAATGTCAAACCATATTATTTTTCTGCGTCATTTTCATGCAATTTTGGAAATTACAAAAATCCATGATAAAGATGCCTATGCTATTATATTAAGCCTGATATGTAGATTGTGAACACTTTCCCATTGACTGAACCATTCGATATAAATTTTATTTTCTCTGTTAATGTTGCTGTAATAAATATCGCTATTTTGTCGCAAATATGATTCCATCAATCTTTGGCCACTTCCTTAAAGTCCATTACACACAAATAAATCAACAATTCTATCACATGGTTATATATACTTATATTAATTGAAAGTTTAATATTTAAAGTTGAACTACAAGGCGCAGACTATGTCATATTTCTGATAAGATCCTCTTTTTCATACAGTACTACAGTGAAGTTCGTTTATAAGGACGCGTTCTATCAATATTAAAAGTACTGTCCAGCAAAAAGTACTAAACTGTTCCATGAAAATATGCCATAATTAGATACGTATGTCACATAAGTATCTAACTATGGCACAGTATAGTATTTTGTAGTATTTTCGCTGGACAGTACTTTTAATATTAATAGGACGCGTCCTGATAAACGGACTTCACTGTACTGTGTGACAGTAGAGCACTACAAGTTAAGCCATTTTTCTTTAAATTAATTATAAAAAATTAGAATTTAGCGGTTTTCACCACAAAAAGATTCATTTTGTACTCAAATGTTTGAAATTTTGTTTTTCAGCCATTATTCTTAGAATTTTTTTTTTCTTTTTGTATAAATAATAGACTATAACAGCTTCCTAGGAGTGTAAGTACCCCCTCTTAGCCTCTGTTTTGGCCCCCCTAGTTATATCTAAGAGAAAACACTAAAAGATCGCGTCCCATTAAAAGGTCTTTACTATATATTGGCTATTTTTAAGATTTGGTTTAAGATTCTTAAAAATTTGAAAAATTCTTTTCACTCTCATTCTTGCTTGTTAAAATCATTTTGTATAGGGACTATTTCTGGGAGATAGCTTCAAAATAAGTTGGCGTCCTTTTCAAATAACAAACCTTTTTACCTAAAGGTATAATCTACGGATTTGATACATAATTACACAAGAACTTCAAAAATATGATATAAATTTATCCCGTTTTCAGATATCCAGTAGAGTTCGTTTAGTAAAACGATCTCATTTCGCCTTATGCGTATTTTTCAACGAACCTTTAAAATTTCTGGCAAAAAAGTGCGTCCTGATAAACACCTGGCAAAATTTTAAAAAAAATGCGTCCTATGAAAAAAATGAAAACACGATTTTTTCGATTTTGAAAATTTTATCATCAATGTTTTTAATGCAATTTGAATAGTATTTAAAAATAGTAAGTGAAAAGTACCACCGCCCGGTTTTAAAGCAAGGCCAACTTAAAAGGGGGGTTCTCCATCAACATTTTTTCAGTTCACCGGTGTTTTCCTTAGAGATGTCATGCGGAAGATAAAAAACACCATTCCAGTATTTAAAAAATAAAAAAGTAACCATTAATTTTCGCTTTAAATAATTGCGTTAACTATTACCATGCGCAGCAGGAAAATTTCCAAAATAATTAGTTTCTCAAAAATTCGGATAAATGTGGAGCGAAAATGAAAAACTAATTTTCGCAAAAAACGAGAGAATTTTGCAGTGAAATTTGTATTTCAAAGATTTTCCCCTTGGGTTCCCGCTGCGCACCTAAGTTATAATAAACCGCACCAAAAAATCTCAAAACGTTTCGTCCTAGCAGTTAATTTCAAATAATTTAGGTTGAATTATAGTGAAAAAATATAAAACCAGTTCACCAAATCATGCGTGCACCAATAAAAAAAGACGTGCGGTTTGAATTAACCAACCAGGAAGACCGGATATGACCACCATCGGCGCAGTTTTCGAAATGTGATTTCGAACTTGATCTTTATTTAAATTCTTGCAAAAATCGACTTTTGATTGAAATCCAGAGAAAAATGATAAACCAACCAAAACAGCCCACGTGACATAAAATGAAAAATCCAAAAGTAACCGTATCGAAAACCGACTTGAGAGTTCTTTCATTCTGAAATGGATGTTTATCAGAATGTAATTTAATCTACAGCGAATAAGATTATACAGAAATTAAAATTTTAAAATGCTATTTTGAGGAGCTATTATTGAGGGACTCTGATTTATTTTTAATTTTTGCATTGAAAACGGTTAAATTTTTGATAAAATTGCTCATGAGTGTTGAGGTAAAAACGTGAGCTCGATATTTTTTTTAAATTTTTTGCATTTTCAAAATTCAAACCAATGGATGCTAATTATGCCTTCACCATATTTTTTAGGTACCATTACTAATGGTCCATTAGAAATATAAAAACGGTGTTTTGGAAATTTTTTAAGATCTTTCGACAATTTTCTCTATTTTTACTAAAAAATTTTCAGTAACTTTAATTTTTTAGGCATTTTTTAAATTAAAGCGGATACATGCCAAATATGCCTTCACCGTAATTGTTAGGTACTAAAACAATCGGAATTTTTAAGAGCTTTCGATAATTGAAATTCGATTACTTATTTTAATTTTCTCTACACTTTTTCTGTATACAAAGAATTTCTTTCATTTTAAAATTAAAAAAGGTTAAATTCGAATTTTTGCACCTTGGTTTGTAAATCCCGACCCTGCTGTTTTTTTGTTATTTTATCTGGAAATTTTGCGCAATACAGATGTTTTGTGCGCCATAGAGTTAAATATCGATTTTCTCTCATTTTCTTCCAAAAATTCTCCAAAAAAATCGCTTCTCTTGCTTATAATTTTGCCTTAGTCCTGTGACAGCCTAGTACAATGATATTAACAAATAAATAATCATTGACTAAAAATAAGCGCTCTGATTGGCTCACAAATATGAAAAGCCAATCAAATTGCCGTATTTTCTCAGATATAAATTATTTTGAAGGCTGTAAAAAGTTAGTCTCTGACTTTTACAGCTTTAACTTATAGAAAAGATATTTGTATCAAATAAATCTGCGATTGTACCTATTTAGCGGGCCCTCGGGGGCTAAACCGATAAAATAGACCTTTTACGGACTTTTTGACTCAATCAGATCGCATTAGGAGGATTTAAAACATTAGCTCATTCGGGATAGGCTGCACCAGGTCATATCCGGAAAAAAGTACTACAGGGGGAGGCCAATATCGCCGAAAGTTTTTTCCAAAAAAATTCGGCGATATTGGCACATTCGGCCATATCCCCTATTCACACTTTTGTGAATAGGAAACGTAGTGTGTTTTTAAGTTGTAGGGCCGAGATATTCACAAAAAGTGTGAATAGAGGGATATGGGAACAGAAATAAATTTTTATGTTCAAAAAATGAAAAACGCGTAGGCGTTCGAAATCACGTCATATGTACAATATGTACCAATATTACCAAATGCCAGACCCAATTTACTTTATGGTAGAACAATTTTTAAATTTTATTAGGAGTTTCACAATAGATTCATGATACGAATTTCGTAGGAAGTAAATCACCAAAATGCGTAGAATTTAATACTCTACCTAAGGCAATCATATAAAAGTTGAAAAGACTAGATTTAGGAAAGTCATAAGTTGATAATGACGTCATTCATGACACTCAAAAGTAATTTGAATTATAAATCTCAAAAAAATTCGACGATATTGGCAAATTCGGCGATATTGGCACATTTGGCGAAATAAGCACTGGAAGTATCTTAAGAGCTAAAGCTAAAAATCGTGAAATTTTGTAGGTATTTTTCAGCGAAATTTGGTCTCCTCTGTAACTAAGTTTGTTAAAGTTTGACTCTCAGGCTGAATACTTTTTTCTTAACTCTCAGCGGCTCGTACTTTCGTGCGAGACCGGACCAACTTTGAACATATTTTCGACCCTTGATGATCAAGGCTTGATCATACATGTACTAGTAGATGAATCATATAATATGATTCATATTCGAGCAAACTAGCAATAATTTTCTTACCAATATGTGATCATGCTAATTTTTTTCTATTTACAGTACTTATTATGGCAAAAATCTCAAATCTCTTCAAACACACATGTGAGTAATCTATTGACAAAAAGTGAACTTTTTATCTCATAACGGTTTAGTAAGCGTAAACCGACCACTAATAGTTTATTTTACTTGACGAAAAAACATCACGTGACTGTATACATGAGAAAAATTATATGCTTTAAACCTCTTGAAAATATAAAGAAATAACTTTTTTCAACGAGCGCCGCATGTGTAATTGCCCGCTATAAAGCGCGATAACGAAAACTTGGTCATTTTCCCTATTTTTCAATTCACCTCAAGTCTTGATAAATCACATTTTGTCTCGACGCAACTTGGAACTTACACGGTACATATTTCAATTTTCATTTACCATAAAGGTAAATGTAATTTACACAACAATAAGTGCTTACACCATTACACACGAATTATACAAAATTGTACATGCAGTACAGGGGAACGACCTCAAAAAAGAGACATTCTGTAGACCTGACCAGTAATAGCCTAGTCTCAATACCAAACGCCACTATGCACGTGCTTACTGTGATTAAATTTTGATAAAAAGTTAAATTTATATTTATCTCCGAATTAATAATTCCGACATTTTTTCCGACCTTCCAAGATAGGTGACACCCTACCATCCTTGAATAATTATCGGTAAGTGCGTTCAAAAAATTAACGAAAGTATGATACTCAAATTAGTTTAATCGTGAAATGAAATTTACAAAAATGGTTTTATCACAAGGCAAATTCCTAAATAAAACATACTTTAACTCTCAGCCACCCGTACGGTTAACAGGAACCGAATGGACTATTAACTTGTTTTTAATATTTACTTAGATAACTCAACTGCCGATAAAATTTCTCTCGTCAAAATGTGTTAACTTCTCAACCCTAAAACTAAATCGACCATTTTGTGGTGAAAAAACAAATGTTTTTAACTTTTTTCTAGAACATATTTTCGACTGCATATTTTTAGTTTCTGTTTTTTAAATATTATAGACTAATTAATAGCATGAATTGTATGTGAGTGTAATCTACAGTCAAAAATGAGACTTTTTTTAGCATCACGGTATAAAGTATAGTCGAAAAATATCACGTGACCGTACAAATGAGAAATAAGATGCTGTAAAATTGAAAATAAAATGTACAGTATGTGTTTTTTTACTTGCGAAATGAAAATTGTCATTTAGGTAATTACGGCCAATTAAAAATGATAACTAGGTGGGTTTTATTTTCAAAGCCAAGCTATAGCCGATGTCAAGGGTTTGAAAATATAATCCACCTAGTTACCATTTTTCATTGTTCGTTATTACCGAAATGACAATTTTCATTTCGCAAGTAAAAAAAACACATACTGTAGATGGAACTCGTCCAAACAATCCACTGAAATAAAAAATCGGTCATTGGCAATGACTCATTGTTCTTGAATAATTTGCCATCAAATACTGGGCATCCTTAGGCTGCGGTCCTACCCTAATTGAAATTAATTTTTCATCGGAAAATTTGTCTCGGCTCACTTTTTCTCTACATTGTAAAATGTTTTTTTTTTAATTTCAAATTTCTTTTTTTTTAAACTAGTGGCATACTGAAAATTCAATGGAACATCAATATAGAACATTCATATTAGAAAATTAGGTTCGTTCATAAAATATCTGTAAAATGTCTACTTTTCACGCCAATTTGTCCTGGAAAATGTCTAAAAAGTTAACATTTGACGTGCGTTCTCTTTCATATATATTGGCTAAATTTATAACTAGGCTGTCATTAGTCTTGTCCAAAACCGATATTGTCAGTACATAGATTTCAGATATAAAATGGGTTGCTACTACCAGGCTAGTAGCATGTAAAAGTATACTTTTTAAACATTTTATTATAACTGGAAATCAAGCACAAAAACCTCAGTCAGTGACAGTGTCACTGTGACACTCAGTGTGTTCGCTTTTTGTGTTTGAATTGCACAAGACGTCGAAGTATGGGGAATCTCTATTGAGGATACAAATACAACCACTTTATATCAAATCGTCAATATCTTCGGGAAAAACATGTTGTCTTACTGATTGTCTTGAGTATGATTATACGCAAAGGTGCTTGATATTGGGACGGCTAAATTTAATCGGTGTGTAATCACTCAAGCAATCATTAAGACAATCACTTAGACAACATAAGTGGGATTCGAACATTTCGTTGGGGAAAGGATATATGTGTTTCCCAAAAATATTGGAACATATTACATGAAATTAAATTATGATTTTTTGAGCCTCATTTTACAGAGGCTACATTTGAAGCTACCCTGAAGGTAATTTTTACAATTTTCTAAGTAAACACAGGTGTATTCTACTTTGGAGAATCATTCAAATATAAATCGTTTCATGATCCAAAATTGCGCCCTTCCTCCGAATTATTTCTACTTTTGTTCTGATAAGCCGAAAAGTGCTTTCTGGATACTCAACCGATTAGCCATTATGTAGAACTATCTTTTAGCATGTGAAACTAATTTTTCTTTCTATAGACATAGGAAGTAGGGTGGCCAAGGCTTTTTCAAAAAATAAACGGAAAGTTCTGAAATTTTAACAAAAGTTTGGCCGGTAGCTAGACAAGAAAAAATCTAAATAAATTTTTTTTATTTTTAACTCCGAGGTGTCCAAAACCACTTTTTTGTCTCTCATTTCGTTAGAATAATGGCGATTTTTTTTTTCTGATATGTTACTACTATTGACACGACGCTTCGATTTGAAATCTCAGAATTTGGAGCACTTGAAAACTTCGACCCTTAATGACCGGTCAAAGTTCAGGGTCAATTTCAGGGTCATCGTCTTGCCTCGAAAGTACCACAAAAATGATCTTTGGGCGACCTGAAAAAAGCCTTGGCCACCCTATTAGGAAGAGTCAAACCTAAATGAAAAATGTATCTCCTCCTTTTTTTAAGGGAGTTGGTGACAATAATTGAAGGTGACAAGAATTGAAAAAATACTTTGTTATTTGTCTACATTTTTGCTCATAATTTCAGATTTTTGCAGATCTGCAGAAATGCGACATGCTGTATTTTGTAGGAAATTTTCCACTTAGTTTTTAATTCATACATTCTGTTTGGAGTGAAAAAACACAAAAACGGAAAGAAATTCTTTTCAATGAAAAGTGGTTTTTGATATTTTTACAGATACTTAGTTTTGTTGAGAAATTGAAAATTTAAACGTATGCAAGAATAAACACTTTTATCAAAGATAAAAAATAAAAATAAAAATTTTCACATTTTTTTCTTTCATAAATCCCTCCGAAAAAATGTACCAATCTGCCACATCGCTGCTACACTCTGAAAACAGAAAGTTTATAGAAAAATCTCAAAATCAGAAAAAAAATATATCCTGTTCAGAGTGAAAAAACACAAAAACGGGGAGAGATCTCACTGTGATGCAGGATAGGGCTGTTAAGCGACGGATGATCAATCAGGGACGCTCATTTCCCAGTCTAGTCCATTATAATTTTAAAAAATTTGTACATTTTTGATAAAGCTAATCTTACTTTTATTCCTTTATAAATTAATCATTTATTTATTTGTAAAACTGAAACAGGATTTATTTCGAACCTCAATTAATTGAACTTTTATGTTTCATATTATAAAATAAACTCCTTAAAAATTTGATCAATTAATCTCGAAAATAAATAAGATTTTAATTTATTTCGAAATAAAAATATCTTTACTTTCGAAATAAATTGTATTTCTATTTATCTCCGAAATAAAAACTATTTTAATCCCCATAATTATCTGAATATGATTTCGCAAAAAAATTCTGCAAAAAATTCATTACGAAACCTTGCTTTGGGACACTCCTATCACTTTCTTTTCTTATTACTTTTATGAATTTAATAATACAACCGGGTTAAATAATCGTCCCGCATTTATTAGATTTTTAAATCGTTTAGATCTATGCAATAAAGAGTTTGTTTAAAAATGAAAAAAAAGCGCTGCGCCAATCAGAAATATGTAAAATATTTTCGAGACAAAAAATAAGACGGTCGGGTTCACTCATACGGTATAAGTTATACCGTACCCCAGAAACGATATTCGCTTGGCCCGTCCATCGGTTGAAATACGGAAACCAAATAGATACCAGAACATTTCACAAGTAATTCGGCCTGATTTTTTATAGTGATTTTAAAAAACTACTACAATGTAATAAAAATTTTTGGACTTGATTTGCAAAAAAATTTCATAATATTTCTATAAAAGTCGACAAAAAATGACAAATAAACATTTTATGAATTTTCAAACAGCGGTCAGAAAATATGTAGACATGCATGAAAAAAAGTTAAAGTGGCTTTTTTTTTGTTTTTTTTCAAATTTCAAAAACAAAATCAGAAAATTTTGGACGAAAAATGCGTAAAATTTTTTAAATGCTTTGAATTTTTTTGAAAATTTTACGAACTCAAAAATAAAAGTTCGAACTCAAATCTTTCCTAAAATAGATGAAAAATGATTTTTATGAGCTGATACACATTTATTCTGGTTCAGCTAACGATAATAAGCATAAAAAAATAAACCAACTAATTATTTTCGTGAGTTAAATTGACTTCAATCTGCCACATCGCTGCTACTCCCCTAAGGTGGTTGTCGTTGATATATTTGTTACCTTCTTAAAAGACATTGAACCAATTTTTTTCCATATTAAACACTTTTAGGAAGTTTCGCACTAATTTCAACCCTGGAGCTGCATTCAGGAGCTCAAAAACATGCAAATTTCACTTTTAATTTTTTTTATATCAAAAATCATTAGTCTTAGTTGGTAAATTGAAACAAACAATATTTTTGAACTGATTCTTAAGAAATTACTATGAAAAATCTTAAAAACGCGAAAATCTCAGTTGCTTGCAAACTGGAAAGCATAAAAGACGGCATATCTCCAGAAAACAATTAGCTTTGAAGTTCGGATTTCTGACCGTGATTTCGAAAAAAAAAATTTCAAAAAATGTATGTAATTCAAAAGTAATATACTAATTTTTCATGACATGGCGAACTTAATACGTAAAGTATTAACTCTCAAAGAGTCCTAAAATAAAAATGTTCTAGACTTTAAGTTAAATAATACAGAAAAAACGGAAAATGGTCACGCGTGACCATGAAGTTACTCTGGGAGTTAAGTAAATAAAACCGCGACATTGTCAAATTAATTGAAATTGTGTGACAAAAGTCATCTTGGAATTATGAGGGGAAATAGCCGAATCGAAATTCCTTAAATAAATTTGAATTTTGACATTGGTTGCAGAATTTCAGAATATTTTGCAAAAGATCGAGCGGCAGCCCGTATCTTGGAGCAAAAATTATGAAATTAGACACACAATGTCAAAATTTAGATTTATTTGCAATGTCAATTTGGGCAATTGCACATAATTTCAGGTTATTTTCAGAGACAATTTGAATTAATTTGTTGCATCGTTGAAGCACATTTCCTAAATATAAATAGTTTGATTTTCAACAAAAAATAAACACAGAAATAAATTTCTCAAAAGTTCTGACATTAATTGCAACAAAAATTTGAAAATAAAGTTAATTCCATAAAATTTGGAAATTTATAAAACTTGGAAGCTTAAATTTGTATGTCATCACCGAGTTGTTCACCTATAAATTACATACAACCGCGACATTGTCAAATTAATTGAAATTGTGTCACAAAATTTAAATAGAAATTAAGGTAATAAAAGGTGGCTCATGATAAAAAATTAATATTTCGGCATAATTTGCAAGTATTATGAAAGAACACTACTTCTGATCAGGAAAGGACACCGAGCTAAATTATCTGCTTGGAAAATTTTTGCCGCTCGGTATTTTTCCGATCCAATCCGATCAGCAAACATTTTGAGGCCCGAAATTTCCGATCCGATCCGATGAGCAAAATTTGCTCGGATGCCCTTCTGATACTGCCCCAAATAGTGGTTTATTGAGATATATTAATAGCCTATAAATTAAAGAGTAAAATGTGAAAAATGAAAATGTAAAAAAAAATTTAAATGATAAAATTAAATATGAAATTATTTCTTAATGCATATCAAATTAGCTGACAGTGCAGTGCACTGAGTGCACTAAATAAAAATTCTCATCAGATGGTAGTACGATCATGATACCATATTTATTCAAAATACTGTAATTTGTTAATAATTATGATGTCAATTTCAGCTCTTTACATTTGTCCCACATTTATAGCCGAGTAAATACAGATTTCGCTATTATAGATTTTTAATTACCCAAAATTATGCTTTTGCATACAGGATTTAATGTGGTTAGTTTATATCGTGTGATGAAATTGACATAATAGTTTCAAAAGTATTTGATTAAAATTTGAAATAAGGATACATGAGAAAATAAAAATCATACTTAAGTGAATAATGAATAAATGAATAATTCATAATTTATGACGAAATATAATCGAGGAAGAACAAGCATTTTGAGTCAAAGGCGGCAAATTAATCCGAATCAATTCGACTTTTGAAAAGGACTCATCTGATTTAGTTTTGAGATAGCTCAAACTGAGCACAAATATTGACAGGAAAATAAATTAACAAAAAAAAGTACGAATAAGATCATTATTTTCAATGTTTTACAAAACTGATAATTAAACAATTTCAGTAATCTCCAAAAAATCTAAAAATGGTCTGATTCGGACCAATTTTATTTTATTATTTCCTAGATATTTGTGCTCAGTTTGAGCTATCTGAAAACTCAATCAGATGACTCGTTTTCAAAAACCAAATTAATTTGTATTGATTGAATTGAAAAGATTTAATTAATGTTTAAATTAAAGAAAAAATTTTGATTCAAGTATAAATACCTAAGTATTAAAACCTCATTATAAATCTTATTCGCCCCAATTTTATTGCTCTTTGACTTTCTTTTTGACATCTTGATCAAGCTTATATCTTTAATCGAGGAAGAACGAGCATTTTGAGTCAAACGCGGCGAATTATTCCAAATTAATTCGGCTTTTAAAAACGACTCATCTGATTAAATTTTTAGATAGCTCAAACTGAGAACAAATATCTAGTGCATAATAACATAAAAAGGATTGGTCTGAATCCGATCATTTTTTGAGTTTTTCTGAGATTACTGAAATTGTTTCATTATCAGTTTTTGTGAAAAAATGGGAAACAATGGTCTGAATCGGACTATTTTTGTTAATTTATTCTCTCATTATTTGTGCTCATTTTGGGCTATCTTAAAACTGAATCATATGAGTCGTTTTCAAAAGCCGAATTAATTCGGATTAATTCGCCGTCTTTGACTCAAAATGCTCGTTGTTCCTCGATTAAAGATATTCTCTATTTCAACTATTTGAAAACTTTTTCGTTCAAAACATTCACTTTCAAAAAATAGAAGCTTAACGCAAGCATGATTCTTTCCGTTGTTTTTTTGACATGTTCTCTAAAACGCATTTCGCCGAGTAAGGGTCCTTAATTGGTATTCGATCACAAACTGAAGCCTTAGGTGAGATGACTGATATTTCTATTTTTTGTCAATTGGACTGTTTTGCGGTGATTCAAGCAGATAAAATAAATAGCATTCTAACCACAATTTGGTTATAGATCTGTACTTGCTCATTATGAACCAAAATTTTCGCCGGGTATAACAAAAGTTTAAAAACTGACTCTTTTTTAGAGTCTTATTGGACATAGACTATGTCACATAGTAAAGGGCAGAGTTATAGCAAATACTATTTTTTGAGAAGTGATATTCTCGCCTTCTGACTAAAGATTTTTTTCAGATTGATTTTTTGACTTATTCTGTCACGGTTTTCATAGGTTTCCGATTAGTGGGCGAGGCTGCGCGCGTTTGTCAGAACATTTTTAAACTCAACTTTACTTGAAAATCAATGTTATTTTAGATATCATTTTCCCAACCTAAGTCCATCTTAACTCCCGTAGTTGCCGACAATTTCTGAGCCCGTAGTGACTTTTGGTCATGCGTGACCAGACGTTTTTTATCAAGCATATAACCAAAGATTCATTATCAATATATATTTTGTCATTGTTAATTATATTATATAATTCCAATAATTCTCTACTGTTTTATAAAAACGATTTGTAAAAAAATTAATGAAAAGGCAACAAACTTGAATAACAAAATTAAAAAATCTCTTTTTTTCCACGATTCACACACACAAGTTCATAAGTAATACGAATTTAGGCTAAATTTGATATTTTCAAATTTGAACTATTAAGCCGTCACCAATTTGGATGATAAAGCTGCATAAATTATTAAATGTTTTTATTAAAACTTTCACAAAATCAGCTTGTTAAAAATAAAAAATACTATTTTTGATGTCTGATTTGAGATGACGCGTCATGACGCGATCGAATTCATTTTTACATCAGTTCATCCAACTCAGTAAATGGAGCTCTGAAACTTACCAGAACTGGACAAATATGTTTTCAAGTGTAATCTTAGACGTAGAACCCGAATCCGTTATCCGATTTGAAAAATTTTGAGTACTTTTTGAAAAAAACATAGTACCGAAATACGGTAACTTGAGAAAGTACTCAAATTACGTTAAAAAGTTCTGAAGATGAATTTCAAACGTTTTCAAGACTTTTTTTCTCATTACAGCCAAGTCCAAATAAAATCACGTGACGAAATAATCGCTAAATAAGGTTTAAAATTTGTCATAAACTAATCCTTATTTTTTGAAAAATGAGATCACGTGACGTTTTTGGAAAGTTCCGTTATGTTCAAAATTCTAAGATTTAGTGTTTATTCGGCCACACAATTTTTCGGCGTAATTTGAGTACTATTTGTGTACTTCAACCAAGACCTTATTTCTTAATTTGAAAGTCACGTGATTGTTTTGGGACTTTGCCGTAATGAAAGAAAGTCTTAAAAACTTTCAGTGATGCTCATCACTTTTTTCAAAAAGTGATTAAATCAATTTGAAAAAAAAACAGTACTATTTTGGCAAACCTTATTTTTTGAATAAACGGTCAGGTGATCATTTTTGAGCTATGGTCTGATGAAAAAAAAGTCTTCGAATTTTTTTGATATTACGATAAAAGGTTTTTTTGGCGAATTTTCAAAAAAAAAGCACAAACGTCAATTATTCAATAAGTCGATTGTTCACTTTGTAAATGTTCATTCATGAATGATTAAGGATGATTTAAGGGAGTGGGTGTCGCAAATTTGAGCCTCTTCCGAGGCCATTTCCCGCCAAACTAGCAAAGGTGATATTCCAAAAACATTTGTTACTAACAGAACCAACCTTCGCGGTAATTTTGAATTTAACAGTAATCTGATACAATCCCACCTACGCCGACACCTACGCTTTTAAAAAGCTTTTAAAAAGACACGCAGTTCGTACCTACTCCTTCAATTTTCATCATTTTTTATTATTTTTTTGCGTGAGGCTCCGGAGAAGCCTAAAAAATAATGCAATATTGCTTTTGTTTTAAAATTTTGCTTTCGGCGCCCAAAACAGCAAAAAAAACGAAAAAAAAAATTGATTTATTTATGACTTAAATTGAAAGTGCGCTCATTTGTTTTCTTTTGACGCTACCGAGTTAAAAATTGCACCAAAATCCTTAAAAGTGTTTGTATTTACGGAAAAAATTATTTTGAAGCATTTTTTCTGGTTTCTAAATTTTGTCAAAAATTTAGGCTCAAAATGAAAAATTGAGATGGCCCACAAGAGACGCCGAAGCAAAATTTTGAAAAAAGCTCTCTAGTTTATTGTCAAACAAGTCTTCTGCTTTTAGATGCAGTATAAGTCGAAACTGTATCTCTCAAACTGGTGGAGGAGATAGCTTTTGCCTGAGCCTCCCAAACTGA
>SCLH01000153.1:68175-115117 GCA_004367855.1 Oikopleura vanhoeffeni
CTTCAACCAAGACCTTATTTCTTAATTGAAAGTCACGTGATGTTTTTGGGACTTTGCCGTAATGAAAAAAGACTTAAAAACTTTCAGTGATGCTCATCACTTTTTTCAAAACGGTCACTGCTCATTTTTTTGGGCTATGGTCTGATGAAAAAAAAGTCTTAGAATTTTTTTAAGATTACAGATAAAAGGTTTTTTTCGGCGGAATTTCAAAAAAAAACGCACAAACGTCAAATTATTCAATAAGGTCGATGTTTACTTTGTAAATGTTCATTCATGATGATTTAAGAGTCCTTAATTGCCAAAGTTGATCGGTATGTGATCACTCAAGCAATCTAAGACGAGCAGTTAGACAACGTTAGTGGGATTCGAACACGGCGCTTATAGTTATAAAAAAAGTAAGCTTTTTAAGAAATTTGGGAAAAGGATATGGAACTTGTCCTGGTACCCAAAACCATTTTCATGCAAGAGAGGCTCTCTGATAATTTGCCAAAAATATTAAACAAATAATCGAAAATTGCTATCGCGTAAAGATAGAAAGTTGGTTTGATACAAAATTCAAACATACAAGTAACCAAATCTGCTCCTTATTAACTGATAGCATATTAGGATTAATCTTTAAAAAAGTGAATTTTAACAGAATTTGATAATGCTATTTGTGAAAAATGACATGAATTATTAAATTTTAGCATACTGTCATTTTCAACAATCACTTTTGTTCTCGATGCCAATTGAAACTCGGGCGTAGGTTGTGACGAAAAGCAGCGGCCTTTATTCACCATGCAAACTCAAGCTCGATTTTATGCATGATTTCCATGATTGTATGGATGATGTTTAGCAAAACAGATGAAAGTAAAGTAGTGATTCTACGAAGAGCATATTATTACAAAATGAGCACCTTGAGATTGCAATCACCACTGGTGATATCATGAGGTTACTGTTTCTTTGGGAGTCAAGATACTGAAGCTAAAATATGTTTCAGCGATACCGTGTTACTGCTATTTTGAAAATAAAAACTCGGCCAAATTCCGCATCGGGCGTGAGTACAGTTTGCAGTGAACTTGTATTTTATCAATGGTTGACGTACAGATTGTTTTGGGAAACATTTCCACGGGTAATTCTCGCGATAAAAAAATGGTTTCAAAAATATGGAATTTTCCAGGAATATTTGTATGTATACTGAGCTTCCAGATGGCCGTCGAAGAAAAAAAACGATGTTTATTTTAGGAGAAAAAATCTGATATCAGTTTCTTCTTGCCTAAAGAGGTCACCGTTCTTCACGCACTCGTTTTTCCAGTTCGAAATGGCTGTCAACACAGTTGACTCCCACTCATCCATTTTAAAAAGTTGTGAAAGTCAAAACTCATTTACCTTTTACGAAAACACGTGGCTTGAGCTCACAGCCAGTTCAAGCTCATGTTCTTCAGTCAAGCCAGCCAGTAATACCGAGGCCTGGTATAAACCTCGAGTCTTACAGCTTTCAGTCTGGCTTTGTACGTCCCAAAAAATTATTGCTCGAAAAAAAAACCTATTGCACTCTGTGGGCCAAATTGTCGCCATCAAAATAAGCATCGGATTCTTAGATCCCCGACTGTCATAGTGGTGAAGATAATTTGAAGAGTATTAAACATATTATATTTTTATTGAAAAAAGCTATTAAATCGAATTATGTCGGAAGTTGACATTAATTTATCAAAATATTTTGCGAAACATCGTAACAATTTGATTAACTTCACTTGTCACCTTAACATTTTTCAGTCAGAGGCGGATAAATTACCTCTACCGAACAATCCCAATCGAATTAATTAAATTTAGTTGGCTATTAGATTTAAACAAATTTTTAAGAATCGATGAAATTGACTGATTTCAGACTTAATGCATCAAATTTTCATTTATTTCTCTCAAATCGTCAAAACTGTCAAACTATTTTTTCAGTCTTTGGGAAACGATCAGTTTGATTTCTAATTATTCCGCGATAAGCGGAATTATTAGTATTTGATATATTTTTTGGCACCATTTACCAGAAACAACTGCTTGGAATTTGTCTTAATAAGATCAGGATAGGCAGACGTTGATCGGATCGTTTTTTATCGATCCGGTCCTTATGTTTTAAATCTTCGTAACCGGTCCCATGCCTATATAGCAGACTACGTAAAATCATCTAACGGCCAAAACAGTAATTGCTTATACATATGAAAAATTTTTGCGACGTTCCAAAAAAATAATTCTATTTTTTTTAGCAATTGTATGTTTCAAATATACGGGGGTTATTTTTGAGATTTTTTTCTGAACTTTTACTTCTAAAAAAAACAAATGCGACATATTTAGTCAATCAAAATTATTAAATGATAGCCAGGTTTTTAGAAAGTGTTTTGATGCTGTTTTGACACTCAAAACAAAAATTAATTGGATCAATATCATCAGGAACAGATATTTTCTCAAGTGATTTTCAAAATTTTCAATTTTAAGTATTTCACGAAAATTTCATCATTAAAAATTAAATTTAAGCAATTACAAAAAATTTGTCCACAGAGTCCTTTGATTAACTATATATAGACCTAAGATTATAATCAAAGTGTAACTATTTCTGATCTATAGCGCATAAAAATAACACATCTTTAATGACAAAATTGTGATTTTTCATCAAAAATTTTAGACCTTTATTAAAATAAACTTTTGATTGATCAATCTGGAAAAAACGATGGACTAGGTCGATCCCTTGTGCTCGATTCCGATAGCAAATATTTCGTGAAACCACTGTGAGCTGTATCACAGTGTTGCTATACCTTGCTCGCGTTGGGGATCGTAGGTATTTGGGTCTAGAACTAATAGGATCGTTAATTCTGGAGCATGATCAAAGGTGCGATGCAAATATATTTTTTTGAACTTCCGTATGCAAAAAAAATTGAAACCCAAGCTACCTTGGGTCTTCTGCAATCAGCATTAAAGCTAATGCCTATATGGCTCTGTCCTTGGGAACTTTTTTTCTGTGCTCACAGAGGTAATGAAGTCTTCGATCCGAAAGAAATCTTGGATTGATGATTAATTTAATAAATTTTATACAGATACTCGCGCAGTATGGAATAACAGCTCACCATTTGATCTCCCATTTCAAAAGGTTATTTCAGTTTTCCGCTTTTCTGGAACCCGAATATCTTAGCAAGTCAAGAATCGATTATAATTGAAAAAAATAACTAGTCTATTTTTTAAACTCTAGAAACATCCAGGTTGCTTGCAACTGAAAAATACTATGGCATATAATATGGCTAGGGATGATTGCCCGCAGATCTCAAAAACAATTGAACCGAGCAGTTTTTATTGTTTCACCCATTGATAAAAAAAAAATAAGGGACGATTAAAACAAGAGGCAAAGCATTTCCTCATGCCACTTTTGTGCTCAATCAAAGTGTGACTAGGGATATGCGGACTGGTTATTTTCGTTTATAACATATTCATTTCGTTAACCTGCTAATTATATTTCAAGACTCTTTCTAGATATCTTGTCACTGAGCTGTGCTGCAGTCGCCTATGCTATAGCTATGCATTGAACCTGACATACGTTCTTACTTGTAGGTTCCGTGATTTTACTGATTTTTTGATTTTACCTCCAGATTTAAGAGGTCATGTTGTGCATCCTCATTTCATTTCTTATCTATGCACATCGATCGTTTTAACGTGACACATAAACATTAATTCAACCGCAGTTGTCTATTTTCAAGAAAATAGTGTTTAAATTGCGTAGGGGTTGAGTTTAAGGAATGCTGGATGCTCCTTCCCTGGCTGGCGTACGGCAGATAATAATGGAAAATAGTAACCTTCTGTGCAAGTAATTTTTTCGGTAGATACCGGGCATCGACTATTAATACTTAAACATGAAAACTATCATTTGTTGATGAATTAAACAAAAATTTATGAGCTTACGAGCGATGCCTCTCACATGATACAAAGTCTTAACATTTCTTTTTTGTAAACGTTAGAAGAAGAAATCCCAAATGCTCTTTTCTGAAATAATCGTCATATTGATATTACTAAATGTAAAAATGAAATGTCTTTGGTTTATAATACATTCAATCAGTAATATTCGAAAGTAGAAGGTTTGTTTATTTTGCTTCTTGTGCTAGCAACTATTGAATTTGGTTGTTCGAAATTATTTCGGCAAACACTCTCTATTAACAAATAGACGATTTTTTTAGCTCATTTTACACCACACCCCTTAATTACAATAATGAGTTACGTAAGGCTCAATTTTTCTTTCAGTGTTCCTTAGCCTCTTCTTTCGAGCAAACTTTCAGAAAATTCGACGCACATTTTTTTCGAAAAAAGTTTTTCACGTGACCTTGAAAATTCATATTTCTGAAGTTCGAGATCAAAATTGAACAAAACAACCATCAGAGGTTCTTGTATGTTTGGGCTAGCTTTTGCAAATTGAGCATATTTTGAATTTAACCTAGATGAGATAGATTTTCCGATGACAATCGTCCAAAACCGGTGCGTTTTCTGCATGATTGAAAATCTAGCACTTATCAAAACAAGACCATAGAAAGTTTTCGTCTAGTCTATTCTTCTTTATGTTAAAATCTGAGTTACTACGCAGAAAACCTTAGAAAAAATTAGCTTCCCGTTTTGTATAGAGTCTTGTAAAAGACTCATATCTAGGAGTGTATTATACAGAATGTTTTGAAATATATTTTTTTTTGCAGCTTGAGGCTAGTTTCTACAATCAGCTGATCGAAAATGCATCCTAAAGCTCTGCTCGGCTAATGTTTTATAGAATATAAATAACCACCACCCCCTTAATAGCTAGTCATTTTTCGATAAATATTTGAGTCCGAAAAAGACCAAAATTCAGCAGATCCCGAGCTATTTACATTTCAATTTCTTGAAATTACTTCTTTACATTAACTACGTTATGATTTGTCTTATGTTTCGTGTCCTGCGATTATGATTTATGGTCAATTTCCTTGTCCTACGCTTATGATTTATGTCATGCTACATGTCCCGTATCCTGCGCTTATGATTTATGTTGTGTTTCTTCTTGATTGCATTTCCATGCTCGTATCATGGTATTATGATTCCATGTAGTGTCCCGCGCTTAAAATTCCTGGTCATTTGCCTTGTCCTACAGCTTATGATTTTATTGCTTCGATGCTTCATGTCCCGTATCCAGCGCTTATAATTATGATTATCTCTGATTCATTTCAATGATTGTGTACTTTGTCTTTGATTCGTGCTTCGTGTTCTCTTGCGCTAACGATGAACTGGTCATGTTCTGTTCTGTATGCTTAAGATTTATGTACCGTGGCTTATGTCTATGATTTATGTTGATGCTTCTTGCCCGTTTGCTAATTGATTCATGCTGCTTACTTGTATTTATGCTTTATATTCATGCTTTGTGTCCTTGAATAATCTTTTATTCCTCATGTCTTGTTGATTATGATTTAATAATCATGATTCGTGTCATGCGCTGATGATTTATGGTCATTTTCCTGTCCTTACGCCCATGATTAATGCTAGAGCTTTCATGTTTCGTATCCGTGCTTTATGATTGATTTCATGTGCTTTGTATATGATTTCATATTCCTGCATCGTGTCACTGTGTTCTTGCGGCTAATAATATCTTATGATCATGCCTGTGTCATTGATTTATGTTTCTGTCTTTGTTATGATTCATGTCGATGGATCGTGTCATGTGTCTTAATTCATGCTTCGTGTTTTTTGCTCATTGATTTCACGGTCATGTACCCGGTGCACCGCGGTGCCTGTTGGTTTGATTTATGTTCATGTCTATGTCTATGAATCATGTCATGCTTCCTGCGTCTTGATTTGTGTCGCTATTATCATGTTCCGTGTCCTATGTTAATGATTTATATTCTTGTCTGTGCTCATTTCGTATGTTTTTAATTCATGTTCTACGCTTATTGATGATGAAGTTATGTCCTGCTTATGATTATGTTCATGTCCTATCACTTGTTGATTTATGTTCATGTCCATGCTTTTTGTCCTGTGTCTTTGCTTCGTGATATCATGCTTATGAGTACATTCATGTCACATGCTATGACTTATGTTTATGTTCAATTCTTTGCGTATTTATGTTCATCTCCATGTTCGTGTCCTGTTCTATGCTTTGTGTTCTATGATTATGAGTATAGTCATATCCCATGCTTATGATTTATGTTCATGTCCGATTCTGTGATTTATGTTCATGTTCCTGCTTTTTGTCTTGTGTCTTTGCTTCGTGTATCGTGGCTTATGATCTATGCTCATGCCTATTTTATGATTTTGTCATGTCTTATGTATATGGTTCTTGTTCATGTCACATGAATATTGTGTTTGTTTGTGTCTATGCTTCGCGTAATGCTTATGATTTATGATTATTCCCATGCTTATGAATTATTTTCATGGTTTGTGTCTATGATTTTGTCGACGGCTCTTGTTCGTTGTGTCTATGCCTTTGTGTATCATGCTTTTGATTTATGGGTCATGTCCCTATGTCTATTGAATTCTTTCATGTCTATGGATGCAATGTCCAGCATTGTGTTCTGTGTGTGTAAGATTTATGTTTTGTGTTCTTCTGCTTTGGTTATTTACGCCTTCTGTCTTCAATTGTTCCTCCTCATTATATTATCGAATTGGTTTGTGGTCCTTGTGAATGCTCATATTTCATATGTTCTTCGCCTATGCTCATGCTATGTGTCCTGCTATGTATTCATGCTCATATCACATGTCCCATGTTTTCATATGTCCATTACCATACGTAATAGTGAGTCAATTTTATGTAAAACCGTTTTTAATTGGTCAGAAACCAGATAATACTTTTTCACCTAAAAATATTCAATATTTACAAATTTACAGAGAATAATAGCCCTTTTCAAGAGAAAAAACCCTTTATTTAATGAAAAAAATGTAATTAATTTATTTTCTAGATTGTTTTATACTTTCTAGATGTTTGCCAAACTCTATGATCGTTTTCAAGATGAAACCAGTGAAGTTTTTGAAGTTTTCAGACCTGATAAATATTTGAAAAATGAAATATTGAAAGAATTTCGTACACAAGCTCTTCAATTATTTTCTACAAGATGAAATGCCATATAACACCGCTTCAATTTCAAAGAATACTGGTTAAAATATGTCGTGATTGATTTGCCTTAAAGAATGATGTCTCTTACCCCCCAAACACCACTTCTTTTATCCACACCTCTGCCTCTTTGACCCCCGCTTCCTTTGTCTTGTTCACCCCATCACCGCTGTAACCCCCGCTACTTTTTCCCAACCCATCGCCTCAACCTCCTTATCCCCAGCTGCCTTTTTCATGTCCACCCCATCTGTCTCTTGCACCCGTGTCACCTCTACCATTACCACCCCTGTTGCGTCAGTCATTGTGCAAAACAAAACTGCCAAGAATTCGGAACAGCATTCAGAAACTAGTTCTGTATTCAGTTCCGAATTCGAGACCTATTCTCCCAATCACACGACTTTCTTGGGTCAAATTCAAACTTTCACTTTTGATGAGAATGAGGCATCGGGGTCAACACTGAACCAAAACACCCTGATTATAAATATTTCTGAATCTTATAGCGATTTGGAACCGGTTTGTTAAAAGCCCATGCTTAGTACAAACCATGTTAGGTTGAGAGCAAACATGGTTGTAAAGGTTCAGTGTCAGTTCTGATGTCACACTCACAAAAAATTATTACCCGATCGCCAGTTTGAAAACTCATTTGATTCGCCGATTGGGTCAAAAATTTGCTAAACCTTGACTCGACTCATATTATGTGGTTGCCACCTGTGGAAGTCCCTGCCAATTCCATTATGGCATACTTTTACAATTATCCGCTCCTTGGTTCAGATAGTTAGAGCATGATAGTTAGAGCTGAGTGTGACTCAGGCTATAATTTTTTCTTCAGAGTATTTGAAATTTTTGAAGTTGCATTCAATGCTGAGGGTCAAGAGTTAGATGTAAAAAAGGCAAGGTTTATTTAACAAGTTTCGTTTTATTCAACATTTTCAAGTTAGTTTTAAAAGTGAGAAAATACAAAAGTTACTTATAAATTTTTGTATTTTAAATTTTTTGTAACATTTTCAGTTTTTTACATTGGCCCATTCACCCGTTATAAGCAATTTTCCTGACAAGTTGAAAATAAATAAAAAATAGTCAAAACATAACAAATATCGTGTGAGTTTCAAATGATATCGAGACCTAAACTGAATCGTGGAAAATTCCTATATATATCAATTTCTTTATTTGAAAGCAGAAATTAAAGGAAATAACCCTCATGTCCAAATACTCCCGTCCTGATCAAAAAGCTTCAGCTAGAGTACCAGGGATATTACTACTGGCCTGGCCACAGCTGGCTTGATTTTTTGGCTTGGCTTGAGTTTGGCTTGGGTTGATCAATTAAGCTCTCAATATTTACTAAAGTTATGAAACAATACTAAAGCTGCTTAGTAAAACAAAATGTTGATTGATTCCATATTTTATCATTTATTTTGCACCGAATAAACTTCCTCATTTTTATCAATCATGCGCGTTCGTATGCTCCTAATTGGCGTTTTTCGTTGGCTTCATAAGAAATCACATTTTTGATAGCTTTCTGAACCTAGTATATCGAAGATTCTGCCTAGTCGTCGATTTATCTCCTTGAGCCAGTGTCCAATCACAATACCCGATTGTCGACTCAATTCAAGAATCCCGCGATTTAATTGGCCACTTTATCAAAGTTATGAGTCATAACTTATGACGCTCCAGATAAACCGACGACTAGGCAGGATTTTTGATATGAAGCGCAAATTTAGGTGTGGAAGTTTTTTTACCGTAAAATGTATCAATTTCAAATTTTATTTTTACCAAGATGTTTATAAGGCTACCAATTTGGTAGTACCAAACAGGAAAATTTCTAATAAAACTCTTAGAAAATAATTTATGAGTCTTTCATATGCTCAACTTTGTTTAAATAAACTGTTTATGCTTCAAACGTTAAACCAAAATATAAAGCAAATTTTGTCATGTTTGCGTTCATTTCTCGAAATATTTATCACGTTTTAACTGCCGTGTTAAAACATTAGCAAATGAAATAAACAAAACATGCTTAAATTGAGGTTTTCAAAATTTTACATTTCAGGAGGTTTTAGGGTCTCGAAAACGCGCCATTTTAAAAGACATTATCTGACATGCGAAACGAATTTTGTAGCAACTTCACTGTATTGATATTAAATATGAGTCCCACAAGTTTATTGATATTAAATGTGAATTTAACAGTACTGACAATACTTAATGACGCATGTGGAGCCCAGTTTTTCCAAAATGTTCACTATTGAGTGCGTGAATAATCACATCTTTTTCAACAGGTTACGTAGTGAATTTCAGAACTACTAGTATGGGTGGGAAATGCGATTTGAACATTTCAATATACAGATATATTTGGATGACTCAAGTGACTAAAACAACTTGTCAGAAGTTCAAAAAAATATATGAAATTTTTTAAAAAGGTACTATTGGTCAAAATTGAAGTTGAAAAATCGTGAAATTGACGAAAAACAGGTTTTTTTTCCACTTTAAAAATAGGCCGTTGGTATTAGTTTCGTAGACTATTTTTTAAAGATGCAGTCTGAAAAAATACATCTGAAATTTTTTTTTGAAAATCGATGTAGCGGACGGGGGTCAAAATTAAAAATGAAAAACATAATTTTTGATTTTTTTTTAGTTTTCTATCATTTTCGACTCGAATTTTTGAGCAATTTTTTGTTTATTTATCGAAAAGATAAGCACAAAAAACATAATTGGAAATTTTTTGGAATCGATGTAGCGGACGGGTGTCAAAATTAAAAAATGAAAAAAAGTTACCCCTTACTTTTTTGCACATTTTAATCGTTTTTAAAAATATCTAAAAAACCAAAAAAAATAAGTGCTTAAAATGTCCACAAAAAAAGTTTTTGATAAGATTGAGCAATGAAATCGGTAACAATTTTTGACTACCAAATTGTTTATTTCAAATTGTCTATGGTTTCAAGTTCAATAACTTTAGTTTTTGGTTGCGAAGTATTTTCAAAGACTTCTTGTTTGAATCATTTGATAGAAGTTAAAACAAAAACACGATCCGTTAAAAATAAAATGACGTAAGAAAATTTGAATTTTTGAACTTTTCTGAATTTCACGCGTAAAAAAAGTTAAAATTTAACTCCAAAATTTTAAAGCTACATTACAAATTGTTCTTGAAAATTCACTAAAAATGTTCAACTTGTTGCCAACGAATTTTGATATTATTGAACTTGCATTCTAGAAAAGTTTTTGTTGGGTACACAAACACTTCATACTTTCTGTACCCTTAAAAATAACTTGATTTGAAAATTGGCTGAGTCCATTGGTTAAGCTCGTCGGGTCGCTCTTTGCATACTTATTGCCGACTTTTTTATATTATTAAACTTTTAATTTTGGAAAAGTTCTTTTAGGTAAAAACAGCACTGCATGCTTTTGTACCCTTCAAAATAACTTAAATTTAAAGCTGGCTCAGCCTCCTTCTAGCAATGATTTTTGATAAAACCGTACAAACCTATAAAATAATACACCGTTTAAAACGGTTACTTATAGAACTCCCACAAACATCTGGTTAACCGCGGTTAAATACGAGTCCCTCAGCTTTTTTAAAGAAACAGACCTAGAGCTTATATCGGAAAGTTTTGAGATTTGGTGAGAACCCGGAAAATTGTTCTGAATTTTAGTTAATGGGAGCTACTTTTTTCGATTTTTGCCTCAGGTGTCAGAATCTGGTTGAATATGCCGAAAAAATAGTGCTTTTTCGACGTTTTGATACAAGGCTTTTTCTGTGGAAATGCAGAAACGTCATTTTCGGAATATAAACAAGCCCAAGAGTTGGTGAACACGAATAGGTATGTACTTTTTTGAATTTCTGCCTGATTGGCTGTAAATCGACAAAAAATGGCGCGAAATCGAAAATTTTGAACATAAAAGTGAGAATAAGAAAATCTAAGTGTCACCAACGATACTTGTACGATTTGCTGGAAACGATATTAGCAACTATGGTCTCATTTCAACACAGCGGATTCTGAAAAAAATAGGATTTTCTATAAATATTGTTTTTGCGCTTTAGCACTGTTTGTGTTAAAATGAGACCATAGTTTGCTAATATCGTTACCAGCAATTCGTATACAAGGAATCTTTTGGTGGCATTTAGATGTTTTAATTCACTTTTATGTTCAAAATTGTCGATTTGCGCATTTTTTTGTGATTTACAGCCAATCAGGCCGAAATTCGCAAAACTACAACCAAGGTGATATGTTAGACACCTTGACTTTCTATATTCCAAAAATGACGTTTCGGGCATTTCACAGAAAATCCTTGTAAAAAACGTCGAAAAACACCCTTTTTCGACACATTCGACCCAATTGTAGCCTCTGAAGCAAAAATAGAACCAAGCTCAATTCAGACACTTCCGGGAGTACTCCCAATTCGATGTTCATCAACCCTTGGGCTTGTTATATTCCGAAAATGACATTTCTGGCATTTCCACATAAAAACCTTGTATCAAAACGTCGAAAAAACAATTTTTCGGCATATTCAACTAGATTGCTGACCCTGAGGCAAAAATTGAAAAAAAATAGCTCCCATTCACTAAATATTTAGACATTTTTCCGGATTCTCAACAAATCTCAAACTTTCGCGATTATAAGCTCTAGGATCCTTGTTTCTTTGAAAAAGCTGAGGACTGTGTTTAACCGCGGTTAACCGGATGGTGAGAGTGGTACTGAATTGTCTTATGGAATCGCGAGATCAAGGATAGATCTTTCATATGTATCAATGAGAAAGTTCTACCGTCATCAGTTTACCCGTTACTAAGCCTCCAAAATGTAAAAAATTACTCACACCACCCCTTTAAATAATAACTTATTCACAGCTTTGCCTACCAACAACGCTATGTCCGAAAAAATAGAAAAAATTAGATACTTATGAGTTTGACTGGAGAATTAGACAAGAAAGCGACAAATGGTTTTCTGCATGTAAACCCTGGAAAAAATATGCAGTAGAATATTTTTTGCTCCACATGTGACCAGTAATGAGTCATAGAAATTGCTCAAAATGACAAAAAAATACTTTTTTTTTGCGAATAACCGGTGAACTGGTAATCACCGGAATAAAAAAGGAATTTTATCGTTCGAAAATCGGTTAGGATTCAGATACAATAAACCGTTTGTCGCTATAGTCTGGGTTTTAACTGGTTATATCCTTTAATCTCTTCCTTCGGCATTATTTTTTCTCGGCATTTTTTCTTCGGGAGATTCAAAAAATTTTTACGAATGAATTTCCGGCCGGCAAAACAAGGGGAGAATCTTGATTGCTAGGCTGTTGTTCAAAAGCAGCGATGATAAAATCTCTCCTTTTAGCAGCATTTCAATCCCCATCTGCACAGTTAAAAACAGGGGGGGGCATAGGGGTGAACAACTTAAACTTCGGTTTTTTCGTCTTTTACAAGTGTTTTGAAAAAAATGATAAAATGGAAAAAAATTGAAAAAAATCGGAAAAAAATTGAAAATTTTTTCTCTCAAATTTCTTCAAAGTATTCTCAAAGATGCGCATGAAAAACGGAGAAAATAAAAAAAAATTTCCAAAAAAAATTAGTTTCAGTGCCTAAAATTGACTTTGAAAATCTTACAAAAAAAGATTTCAAAGTCAATTTTGACACCTGTCCGCTACTTTTTTTTTTCAATTTCAAATTGTTTTTGTTTTCGTGTTTAAAAATTTAATGCGCATCTTTTAAGCCTAGTAAGAAGAAACTAAATACAAATCGAATTCGCATTTCCCACCCTATACAGTATAGGCTATACTAGTATCTATCACCAAAAACACATATCAAACTTTGATTAATTTGCAGAAAAAATTTTGTAATATTTTTTTTTAACAAAAGCAGACCTATAATTATTATTTGAAAAACGTTAAAAGAAAATTTTGCCATTTCGGCAGTTGAATAAAAATTTACTACAATCAATTTGGTGTCATTTGGTAGAAGGTATTATTTCAGGAGTAATGACTCATAACATATGAGTCATCTTGATAAAACGAGAGCGAAAGTTGACCAAAGGCTGAAAAGATCAGACGCGGTCATTGGTTGGTGAGAAAATCTAAGTTAGAAAGACCTTCTTTTTGAAAAGCCAGTTGATTTCAATTACATTGAATCATTTTTGTGTATGTTTATTCACTCAGAAAAATGATGAATTTCTAATTTCCGACTGTATTTTTCTTGAAAATTTCCATATTTCGAAATTAAATAAAAGTCACAGAGGCTTATAATTAAATATCTATAAGATCAAAAGATATACAGAAGTTGTATTACAGCTAAGTTAGGTTTCTCGTTTACTAAGGAAACTAAAAGTCAACGGTATTAAACTCAAAGCTATTATACGCAACTATAAATTTCACAACTTCTGATATAAAAAATATTCTTATAATTATTTTTTATATAAAAACATTTTTGGTACTTCGCCCGATCCGCCTAAATATATGTCATTGGAGATATAAATCTACATAAGACCCTAACTCGCTTGTACATAGTCCGTAAAATCTCCTTAAAATGGTCACCAAAGGACATTTTTTAGCTTCAGATGTATTTTTTATCTGTTTTCGGAAGTGTTCAGAATTCCTTGAAAGGTGCTAAAGTTAAGTGAGTGCTTCCATAACCTTATGTTTAAACTTCAAGTTCTAATTTGTCTAACCCACGAGTTTTACATTACAAACCATAATTCACGGTATAAAACTGCCACCTATCCTTTTAACTGCAACATTTCCCAAAAATGTTTGAAGACCCCAAGATAAAATTCTGAAAATGCTCTTGAACCCTAAATTAACCATTTTGCATGAAACGTGCAGATAAAGTAGGATTTCTGAGTGAGCATCTCAAATTGTTTTTTCTACTAGCAGGGGTATACAATTTAAAAAAGGGCAACACGAATAAATAAAGAAGGATTTTTAGTGCTTATCGGTAGACCTACTGAAAAGAATTTCCTTAGCTTATGTTAATAAAATATTTTATGCTGTGAGTGGTACTTGCAAAATCCTGAAAAAATCGTTCTATATATTTAAAAAATAGTCAGATGACTTCCTTTGCCCGGCATCTAGGAAAATGCACCTAAACACTTCCCAACGCGGCCTAATCGGGTGGTCAACTCTATTCGACCTTAAAATGTAAAGTATTTAATTTGTATTTAGTCACTTTTTATGTAAATTCAAACACTTTTAAGACTTTTCTTGATAATTATTTTTTCAAAAATTGTTAAATTTTTGTAACGTCGGGAGAATTTATTCTCAATTTTTGTTATTGTTATTGAAATCGCAAAAGAAGTACTTTTTTGGATAAATGGAGCTTCGAAATTACCACCGATCGATTTGAAATTCTGAAAATTACACAAGGTGTGTTAGAACAATTTGAAGTCAATTCTAAAAGTCAATTTCAGGTTTATATCGAAAATTATCCCTGTTGCGCTTTTCTGTGCAAGCGTTATGTTATGAAAAGCGCGTTTGCACAGAAAGGCGCAGCAGGAATAATTTTCGATATAAGCAATAACGTCTATGACTTTTATCTCCACGTCACGTGTACACATTGACTACTTGATAACAGCTGCTGATTTCCATTTTTGTTATTTCGACTCTTGAATCTGATTTCGTTCTAGAGCTTTCCACTGGGCCTTCTAAAAGCTGAAAAATGGACTAACGCTCTACATTTAATTAATATTCATGATTTGTTCCATTAAATGCAAACATCCGCTCGGTTCAGAAAAATTATTTATTTGTTGATATTTTGCATCTTGAGGACAATACAAAATTACAAAAATTGAAAACAGGCAGCATATCATTTCTCTGCAGAAAAACTTGTAATTAAAATTAGCTTTTTTCAAATTTTTAACCCGCTAAAATCCGTTTTCATCTCTGTACTTATATTTATAACTTTTTAGCGGCCGTTTCAATTAATATTATAAGTTATGAATTATTTGCTTATGATGTTATGATTTTTGAAATATAATCTAGTGCGATATCTAGAATTCTAAAATTCTGAAATCAAAGATATTTTCAACTTGTACTCTTTCTGGTACTTCAGAAATCATAATAATTTGAGGCGTTCTATAAAAACAAATAAAAAAGTACGCTTGAAACTTTCTTTTCAATTTTGTATATTGAGGGCTTCGCATTGAGGCTTTCATAAATATATGCAGAAATTTAAACCAGTTAAAAAGTTTTGTTCAATTTGAAGCGAATACTGTATCGAATATACCGTATCATATCATAAAAATGACCTAAAATAATAGACCAAATGGTTTATTTGTAAGTTTTAAATGTAAAATTCAGCCACGTTTCTCATTTCAATTTATGTAAAATTTGTGTCCCACATGTAGACATAATTTTCATCAAAATGAGGTGATTGCGAGGCGCTAACGAGTAAATATAAAATGATTATTTTAAGAACGAGTCTCGTTCTTTGGTGAAATTCCCTCTGGCGGTTCTTAAAAATAATTTTTGGTAGAGAACACCATCTACCTGTTACACCACGGTACGATAACACTAAACCACCTACACCGATCTCTTTTCCCCTTCTACGAGGAAAGTGATTTACTACCTTTTTTGAAAATAACTTAAAGACAATATAATAGAGAAAAATTAATAGAGATATGTCGAAAAGAAAATTTCCCTGGTATGTTGAATATTCATTTTATATTAAAAAATAAAAGACGAGAAAAAACGAGAAAACACGAGAAAAAGGATTTATTTAAATGGCCTAAACTTTTTGCAGGTTGAAAAAATCATTCATTTTGAAAATCTAATACATTTCGGCTTTCGAAAAATACAGGTACGTTAAAATTTTTGTCGCCTGACAAATTTGCAAAAAAATTTAAACTTTTATATCCAGACTTATGATTTGCTCTGCAAAATTGTAGTCTATTAATTGAAAGAAATTTTATTTACTCCATAAAAATGTCCTGAAGAAATTTTAGAAATCGGTTACAGCCACTTTTTAAATTTCAAAAAATTATAGTCAATTCAGTTTTTTAAAAAAAGTTTTACTTTACAGTTTGATTAAATAAATGGTTTTAATGAACGTGTTTATGAATCAAAAGCTATAAAATGGCGTTTTTTCATGAAAGTTGACCAAAAATAATTCCAAATTTTTTATTTTTCCTCATTGCTGATTAGAACCCCACTTTTTATGGGTAAGACCGACATTTTTATCATTGCGATTACCGGAATTTTCCGTTTTTCAGTCGCTTGTCCTCAAATCTGAAAAAAAAAACATTATTAAATTTAGCTATTTTTAAGGATTTTGGAAATTTCACAATCTTGAAATTCTTTAAAAAGTTTTGGATAATCAATTTCGAAACAAAACAGTATAGAATGACAACGATGTCAGATCCACAGAAATTTTCAGTTTCTAATCGCGGCTTACCACAAGAAATATTTGCATATCCAGTTATCCATAAGAAAATACGTTAGTTTTAGACTCAGTTTTCATCGTAGCTTATGTTTTTTTTCAAAAAGCATATAAAATTGTCTGAAATTATATTTTGGCTAAGAGAATTCAAAACTAACACTATTTAACGATAATGGTGTCAGATCCGCAGAAATTTTTGTGGTCAACCTTTTAAAAAATCTTAAATTTTAGATATTTTTGTACATTGTGGCTATATCTTGGATCAGGGTTGTAAAAAGGATTACCCCGACCGGATTTTCTATCCCCATCCTCATTTTTTGCCAATATTTTACTAAAACCAAGGCATAAACGGGATGGAAAACCCACGTTAAAGCCATCCGTTTTAAACCCCTGCATTGGGTTGGGCACGGTAAAATTTTCGACTATTATACCCGAGGTTTCAACTAAAAACCAAAACGAACTTCTAGAGTAGAATTTTAAAACTAAGAAAATTATCGATTTTTTTTACGCGAGCATTTTTACGGGATTTTAAATGTTTAAAATGAAAATTTGAACGTGTCCTAGGGCTTCCTTTAATTTAGTTAACAATTTTTTCGAGTTCAAACTTTCCTACTTTGGCCAAAATTTTGGGACATTATCTTAAAATCCGCCTACGCAATTTTTGACTTTAGTTTTTTGAAAAATGGTTTTAAATTTAATCCGCCAATTTTAACCAAAAAATACATTTTATAGACATTTTCAAGGAGCAAAATTTGACCACCAGATGACGAAAATTTGTTTTTCCGAAAATTTAAATTCTTCATGTTTTTTCACCCCGATTTATTTTTTGATATTTACTTTAGATTTAAGTGCGCACAGGAGCCTAGCTATATTGTAAAAGTCACACAGTATAACTTATACTTACAAGTTATACCGGATAACTCACACTAAAAAATTAATCCAAAACAGCTTTGAAAAACCATTTTTGAAAATTATTTGAATAGCCTAATCGCGTTGAACTGAGCTAACTCTTGTCGATTTTTGACAAGGTGTTGGCTTGTCTATCAGACTAAATGTTGCGAATGAGGGTTTTCCACTTAATTATCGGGAAATCTATGAAAAACCTCAAACTTAAAACGGAGAACGAGATTAAGTCAAATTTCAAACTATTCAAACTATTGTAGTTTCTCACACATAAAGTAAATTTTCTAGATTCAATGAACTTGAAAAACTTTCAAAAATTTTTCTGGGTCAATTTCAGCACAAAAACTAAAAGTGCTCCGAAAATTAATAAAATCTGAGCTGGTCGATTTTGCCAAAACTTCTTTAGCATATAAAAATGTCTGATATCCTTGTATCACTTTTTGGTTAGAATGCGTAGCCACTACTCCTTTTAACGTGTTATTCTAACGTTGTGGCTACGCAATCTAAGCAAAACGTGATAAAGGGATATTTAACTGGAATAGCAATTATTTATTCAAATTTTATTCCATAATTCTAGAATTTGACAGTTCAGTATCGAAAAATATGATTTTTCGAGCTAGATTTAATAATTAATTAAATAGATTTTTTGTTTGATTTTGCAAATTTCTAATAATTTGAATAAATAATTTTGCAAACGATGTGAAATTAATGAAATTGGAATTGAAATTCGTAACTAATTCTCAAGGAATTTGTTACGCAGAAATTTAAAAAAAATTTTGGTCAAAAATCGAGGTGGAAAAACAGTTGGATTAAATTGGGAAAAAATTTCTTTGGTTAGAAATATTACGGGCAAAACAGCTAACAAACGTTCGTCTGGTATTTTTAAAATTTTGTTGTAACATCTCATGACCAAAGATGCCGCACGCATGGTACTTTAGTATAACAATAAAACGTAATGTGTTGATTTCATAACAATTAATTAAAAACATAATTTATGTTAAGAAAGGACAAGCACGTTTTGAAATATATTTTTCGTGATAAGTTTTTGACGAATAAATTAGCTTTCCAGCAGATATTTTGTTAGTTAAGTCAACAAATTAAATTAATTTATGCAACCAATCCAACACCCAGACTCTGAAAATCATCCGATGATTTTTTAGATGCGAAAATTGTAGTCTAAAAAACGTACTAGCCTCTGTTTCATCGAATATGAAAATGAGAATTAGACAATTTAAATGCCACCAAAAGATTCNTTGGGTATGGTTTGCTGGAAACGATATTAGCAACTATGGTCTGATTTTGAACAGAAACGGTGCTAGAGATCAAAAAATAATTTCGATGAAAGAGGTTTAATTTTTTTCTAGAATCCGCTGTGATCATAATCAGACCATAGTTGCTAATATCGTTTCCAGCAAACCATACCCAAGGAATCTTTTGCTGGCATTTAAATTGTCTAATTCTCACTTTCATATTCGAAATTTTCGATTTCGCGCATTTTCTTGTCGATTTACAGCCACATTCGGAAATACCTTACAACATCTTGCCAACAAAAAAAGTAACTACAATTTCACGTACGTTTAATTTCCCTTGCGCCCGATGTTTCATTACGTAGCTGCGCATCTGTGTTTTGAAACACAGTTCCAAAAAATAATTCCTTTTTCTTGAGAATAAATTCTTGAGTTTCATAATTATGAAAGTTCAAATTGATCTATAGTCGAAAATTTTAAATACAGCCTGTTGTCCAGTTACAAATCCAATTGTCTTAATTTGGTAATCAAAGAGAAAATAATTCTAGAAATAATTATTAAAGCTTAATACTGTTCCAGTATTCTGTTCCAATTTGTTGGCTTTAATGTGACCTAAATAATATGACCTCCCCGTAGTCCTATTGTTTGGTACATGTCACATGTGACATGTAACATGTGTCACAAAATACAACACCACAGGGGTGGTTGAAATGTCGTACCATTTCTTGTTTTTATTTACAAAACAGCTGGAAAAATCTATTTTTAGTTAGAAATAATGTTTCAAATTTTTGTAATATTTTAAAAATAATATTTATAGTAAAAGTTTCGAGTTCGTAATTTTTAACATGATTTTATCGTCAAGAGATTTTCGTGATAAATATTTTTTTTCTCAAGTTACTTTTGAGCTTACAATTTTTTTATTTTATTTCTGACATGCGAAACAGGAAACCAAAAAAGTTCTCAGCTTAATCAACTCGGGCATTTTGGAAAAACCTTATCAATCAATTTGGGGGCGTAAATGTCAAAAAAATTATCAAAAAAATCAAAAATTGTTTGTTAATACCACTTTCTGATTGGTCAAAAATAAACCGAGTTGAAAATAAAATCACTTAGTTTTGTCTCATAACGAACTTTGGGTACTTTGGGACCTGTAAATAATTACGACTTATAAAATGATTAAAGTAAGGGTGTTTGTTTTAAAACTAACATTTCTCTTAATATTTCAACCCACCAAAACTGCAACAAAATCTTGTTCTTCCGCAATGACGGTAAATAGAGAATGTTTTGTTAGCAAATTGGTCCAATATTCAAAAAATGATATTACATTAAAAGAAAACATCAGAAAAATTTACATTAAAATATTATTATTATTATTATTGTTTTATTCGCATTCTCATGGTGTAGAACGGCTTTGAAAATAATAGAACTTGTACAGTTTTACAAGATAAAATTATTTACATTAGTTATATATTAAAGGTGTTTTTCTTTTTATGATTTTTATAAATTTTACAAATAATTTTACATTTATTACTTAAAGAGTGTTAATTTCATTTTCTAGTAAAATTCATAGAAAAACTTTTCCAGATATAACAAATCCCGTTAGGGTGGTTTTTATGAAAAAAATTCCGATTTCATTTTCTAAGAAAATTCATAGAAAAAACCTTTTCCAGATATAACAAATCCCGTTAGGGTGGTTTTTATGAAAAAAATTCCGATGATTTAGAGAAATTTGCTGAGAGAATACTTCAAATATGATTGAGTTTATTTTCTATTTTCCAAAAATATAATTTTGTTACTTTTATACAGGGTGGCAATATCGCCGAAATTTTTTCGTCAAAATTTCGGCGATATGGATTACCGACCCTCAGAGTACATTTGATTCTGAGCATTTGATTGTTTTAATCTGACCGATGAAATCGGCCTATTCCGCAATCCAGGGTTTTTATTGGGTGCTAATATCTTGCGTTGTTTGTATCATTCAAATATTTAGGCTCTGAACTCCGAGGGTCGGTAATACATATCTTAAATTCTAGAGGAGAAGACGATAATGGAAAAGAGGGATGCCAGGCGCGCTTTGAAAACGCGGAACGGATTAAGTTAAGTGTTTTTGCGAAAACTCAAATTGCGTTACGCAAAATTTTGCCATATATAGGGCACTTTTGGCGATGAAATTTTTGGCGTGAAAATTTTTAAAGTTCAAAAGACTAGAAAATGACGTCATTCATGACGCCTACAAAATAATTATTTTAGAAATATTGATAAAATTCGGCGATATCAGGCATTTTCGGCAATATTGGCCCATTCGGCGATATTGGCACATTCGGCGATATCGGCACTGGAAGTATTTGAGCTAAAAATCGTGAAATTGCGTAGGTTTTATTTGGCGATATTGGGCCGTCGATATCGGCCCATTTGTTGAAATTTGAAGATCTCCAGCTGTATTTTTCAAATATTAATTCTGAGCTTTTATGACTGAATTTTCAATTACTCTCATTTCCGGTTCTGATAGTCCGAGGAAACGATTCTTCATTTGAACATAAAAACAGAATTTGAGCTCTCAATCTAAGCAGCCATACTTAAAATATTCTATTTGAAATATTTTTATACACAGGTTATAAAGTACCTTTCGAGAGAAAACTAAGTAATTTCATATAAGAAGAATTGTATTTCAATAATTATACAGCTAGAAAAATTGATTAGAAAACCATTTTATATATTTTTCGGGTCAAATCCTTTTCTCAACCTAAGTCCATCTTAAAAATGCTTACTATCTATATAGCGCGTGTTCGAATCCCACTAATGTTGTCTGAGTGATTGCCTTGAGTATAATTATAGGCAAGAGTGCTTGATATTGGGACCGCCAAAGATGATCGTTTTGTACTCACTCAAGCAATCACTAAGACAATCACTAAGAGAACATTAGTGGGATTCACACGCGCTATAGAGATAGTTATCATTTTTAAGATGGACTTATGTTGGGAAAATGATATGATTACTAACACACATTACAGTGAGTGATCCTTTATTTGAAAACTACAAGTTAACGGATAAGCGCAGATCTGGTGTAAATAATTGATAGTCGTGTACGGATTTTAAAGACCTGTCAGAAACCTTTAAGTTACTGGCTTTGACGTAATAAATAATAAACATGCTTTCGGTGAACAAAAATTGTTATAGAATCGTTTTTGCGGTATTTTAGAGGTTAAAAATGGAGAAACATTGACTCGTACACTCCGATTGTGGTTGCGCGCAGCAACAATTGCTAAAATAAATATGAGTTAGCCGCAAATAATTACTCACAAATTATATTAAATTAAATCATTTTACGATTTTTTCTTCAATCTTTTTTTGATATGTGTGGACACCTTTTTCACTAGTGTATAGTTACTCAGCGTCATACTTGTGACGTCAGAAAATATAGTGACCAATCAAATTATACAATTCTCAAAATAAGTTGATCATCGTGTGATTGGGGTGGTCACTATCTTTTTTCACGTCACAGTTATAACGCTCAGTAACTATTCATACCGAAGTAAACTCCTCGATATTTCCCGTTATATACAAGCTTCCATAACTTTATGATTTTCAAATCAACAGAAAGTAAAGCTGCAAAATATCTTGGAAGAGTGGTTTAATTATTCTAGGAATCAGGCCTCATAGATTTAAATAAGCCACTCTTCGGTGATAACAGATATCGACAACGAAAATTTATCGCCAAAGTCATAAATAATTATTTTATAAAATTTATTAATTGCGGTCATTTATCACCTTATTTGAAAAGGCTACAAAATATTGAAATTTTGCAATTTGAAACTGCTTATTCTTTCAATGGCTCAATTTATATTTTGTTTGTTATGGATATGGCCAAATGTAATGCAAATTCAAAAAGTACTTAATAATACATGGAAGAAAGGGATCTCTAGGCCCGGCGTTGCGCGTTTACGTTTAACCTGCGATTGACCAATGGGAACAACGGGATACCGGCGTTTACCAATCAGTTCCTCACACATTAGAGCCTTCTTAGATATACTGCCTGAGGTGCAAGTGGCGTCGAGACCAAAACTGATTAGTTGTGATAAACATAATATAGCTACAGCATATCGCTGTACTTTCAGAGCCTTACTAGACTTTATCTTGGAAATTAAATAATATAGAGAATTTCGAACGAGATTTGATTCAGCTTTTCTTGAAAAATTGAATAAAGAATTGAATTTTAGCGTACGTGTAGTTTGTTTTTTTAGAAATCACCTTTGGTCCCGACGCAACTACCTATGCGGTATTTTTTATCAGGCGTCATAGCTTTGAGGCAGTGACCAATGTAATCACTGGATTCTTGACAATAGTGTGATGTGATTGGACAATTTGTCAAAGTTATGATGCCTGATAAAAAAGACCGCATAGGCAGGATTTTCGATATATTGTTGATGAGATTTATCATTTTTTTAAAACTAAATTTGTATTTGCTCAATTAATAAATTAATCGAATTTTAATTATATATTTTGTAATAATAATTTATTATGATAATGTCAAGATGAAAATTTGGGGAATTTGCGTCACGTTACTTTGAAAATTGCCTCATCGATGCTTTTCAAACAATTTATTTATTAAATTAATAAATATTATTAATTTGCCGGTCAATCAAGGCGAAATTTTAAATAAATTTGATTAATTTAAATACAATTTCCCTAGTAATAGATAGCTGACTATTTTTAACTGAATATTAAACTTATCATGCGTTTTTAGTTAAATCAGAGTATAAGTAAATAAAGTATAATTTTTGTCGAAAATATTTATGTACGAGCGTTTAAACTGCGCACTTTCAGGCTTTTTGTACCCAAAATTTTATAAGTTAACAGTTCACACTTAAAATGTAAAATTTTATTCCAAACATCGTTTCGCAGGATGCATTTTCAAGTTTTTGACGTGATCTTCCAGGTTTGAGCGAAAATAATAAAAAGCGTGAAGTGGGAGCACGAATACGTGAAGTAAATATTGCACCAAATTTGTTTTTACTCGGTTGGAGTTACTTGATTTTCACGGTTAGATTCCTGATTGTTTTATTGCCTCTGGTCTAATAAAATACCGTTAAGTATTTCTGCAATCAGTCAGGCAACCTGATATTCCATGCAGGAATTATAAGCTTATCGGGTTTTTAAAAAGATACCTGTTTAACCTGATTTAGGCATTTTTAAAACCACATACCGGTATATCGATAAGCCTAGTCTTAAGGATATTTTGAAGTTCAAATACGCCAACCTACGCACAGAAGAAGCTTGTAAATTGAAATCAAGAGAAAGATCATAAACGGGCGAAAGTAAAAATGAATGTATTTCTAGAAAAGTTTTCAAAAACTTATTTTGAGTATTTTACAATACTTATCGTGGGGAGCGGTCCGAGCGCTCCAAGAAAGTTCATTTTTGTATTAAACCACTTAAACCTACGCCGCCCTCTGGCGCTCCCAACAATTAGTGTTGTACGCAGTTCAACGCCCTGTTTAAAAAGGCAAAGAGTTTGTTCTGATTGTTGCTAAAAACCAAGAAAAATGACATGAAACAAGCTCAACAGCCTGATTAAGGTATCTTTATAAACAACTTGACTTTATTCCGACCCACTTTATTTAAAATCCAGGAAGAAGGCTCTTTTTAAGTGTTGATACTAAAATGTTGGCTCGATTTATTATAAATCGGCCCTCTTCCCGGATTTTAGATATAATAATAGTTTTAAAAATGGTATGTTGAGGGAAAAACAAGTTTACAATTTGATCGGTTGTGTTGTTTGCAATTTTTGCATCTTTTTTTCTCACTATTGCAAATATTATGCGATAATTTTCTCAAAAATGAAATTTTTTTTTGAAAATTACCATAAGTTTTTCCTTGTAGAACCTTGGAGTTAAACTTCTTTGCGAACTTTTTGGAAGTGTTTGAATGAACATACAACAAAACTTAAAACATAAACTTTCAATGATTTTCAGATTTTGAGGTGCGGCCACACTCTTAGCTGTAGATACCCTTTTTTGACTTTTGAAATTCCCTTCTTGAAATAGCGATAATTACTTACAATTAAGGGTGGTGTTCGTGTTTTAGGACGATTTTTGAGGTCAAATATCTGGAATAAGGGTTAAATGAAGTGTAAGATTTTCACGAATTCTCAGATCCTGAAAATTATAGATAACTGATTTTTCGGCCGGTAAAAAGTCTACTCCGAAAAACATTATCAAAATGTTGTCGTGATTTTTGTTTGAGCCGCAAAACATGATCACCACCCCCTTAATCACACAATTTCCGATTTTTAAATGGGTCATTTCTCTCAAACGTCATTAGTTCTTAAAAGTTCAATGAAATCTGCTTATCACGACCCTGATGTGCAACATAAAATTATCAGTCGTGATTTTCGCGGCTGCGTTTGAAGTCTTTTGTTCTTAAGACCAAAAATTAAAAAAAATTGAAACATTATTCAAAAAAATGATCAAAAGGTGAATTAATCTAATTTGAACTTCGTTCGAGTTTTTGATACTGTTTTGGTTATAGAAAATAAACAGGTCAATTTCAAGTAAACTTATTTTGGAATCTTACTGGTTTTTGGTTATTTTTCATTATTGGTTCAACAAAAAGTAAATGGTGCTTTCTTAGTTATGAAAAAATTTAAAGTGGCAGTAGAAACCCAAAAGTCAGGCAAAAAGTTAAATTTTTGAAAGTACAAAATAATTTTTGTGTGCAAAAATGCTGATATCCTTGCTTGACATCAATTGAAAAAAATATAACTTATTTCAAAATTGACATTATTATGAAAATCGACGTTTAAATCCAAAAATTTAAAAGCCATACACATTTAAAATGTGGTAGGGCCCTATAGGGTCTGGGAACGAAATAAATGATTTTAAACAGGATATGATTTTAAACAGGATATATGTATTTCGAATCTGACATGACAGACGTTTTCTTAAAGATTATTCGAATCCTGTGATTCTTGCAAACGCAGTTAGAAAAGTTTGACTCAAATTCGAATTTCAAATAACCAAAAAAGCAATTTTTGATCGAAACATCTTTTTGCCAAGAAATACAATTCAGAGCTAGATTACTTTATGATCAGGAAATCCGAAAATCTGTTCATAACATATAACATCGCAATTTTTAAATCAGATGAAAAACTTTTTAAAATCAACAAGGGGCGCTACTGAGCTCGTTTTCAAAACATAAGAAATTTGAATTTTGGCTTGTCGTAAACATTTTTGAAATCTTCGTGGTCATAAAGCAGTTACAAAACAGTGTATTTCAAATTTTGGAAAAAATTGTAACTCTCAAAAAATGTACTTAAAATTTTTGTTACTTAAAGAGTCATTAAAATCTTGCAACATTTAAAAATTAAAACTCTAGAACTCAAATTATGCAATTATTGACCGCATTGAGATTTCAAACGTGAAAGAAAAATGGTAGATCTATATTTTATAATTGAGACGTCATGATTTTGTATTGAGAAATTCTTGCATTTCACCAAAAAAAATCTTGATAATATTTTCACGGTACAAAAAATTTTAAGTACTCTCAAAGCAGCCCTTGCTTAAATTTTCTCTGCCTGAACCAATAATACAATTCGAGAAATAATTGGTGTCGATTGACACTGAATTTCTTTTAGACAGTTGGGTTAAGTTATTTTATTTCAAATGAATGAATATAAAAATCCATTTTTTCAACGTGTCGAGTTTATTATCATTTTCAAGATTAAATTCAAGTTTTTCGAAGTGATGAAATGATTCTAATTTGTTGCTAGATCCTCCTTAACGTTAGAAATGTCAGATGGAATAATTGAAATAATTTTCATCTCAACCATCCAAAAAATTCAAAACTAGTCATTTAACCAAATTTGTTTTCACATCGATTAAAAACGATAAAATCGAGCCAGATGTCTGAACAAATCCCCTTTTTTTAGCTATTTTGAACAATCCGAAATCATGTTATGAAATTTTGACGTTAATAATTGTTCTTAATAAGGAATTTACTTTTTACGTCAAAAATGTCTCTTTAAAAGATTCAAAAATACTAGTGGAGTTAAAGCACTTAGGAGGCCCGGTCGGCATGAAAAGTGTTTTCAGAGGAAAACTACAGAAAATCCCAACACTTAAACGTGTGACACACATGATTAAGATTTCTTAAAATCTCACGCTTTTGACAGAATTTTTTCAGCCTCTTTAATTATGTGAACCAACTGGTTAACCGCTTTCAAAACACCAAGTTAAAAATTCAAAAAAATATTAAGCGACTACAACTTTATACAGTTACTATATACAGTCAACTTTATTAAAAACCCAATATCGCTAACTCACACATCCATGTGTAATATCAGGAACTCATTTGAAGTTACCACATTTAAATTACCGATTTGTTATTTAAAGTAACGCTTGCTCATTCGAAGTAACGATATTTGAACTACTGTTTTTCATTCAACGTTGAAAATTATTTCCGATCTTAATTCAGACTCTGATATTAAACAAAAATTTAATTTCGAAAACATTTTATTTTCATTATTACTGGTGATAATTTTTTCATTTGTTTGAGTGTTCTGAAAAATATCAATCAAAATTGTTTGAAGTGGTTATAATAAAACGTGCCTGATAAGTGGATTAAAAACAAAAAACTTTGTTTCCAACTGAATCAGGTGCAAAAATTGAATTTCAAATTCAAAATTCAACAGGGCAAAATTTTGGAATGTTCTCCGAAAATTTTGCTACAAATCGTTCAATTGTTATTGACCATAACTTATAGTCTAAAATTTTAGGTTTTACATTTTGCTCAACCTAAGTCCATCTTAAAAATGCTTACTATCTCTAATAGAGATTCTCTATAGCGCGTGTTCGAATCTCACTGATGTTGTCTTAGTTATTGCTTAATTAACACTCCGAAGCATATAAAAAAAGTTCCGCCAAGGCATAATAGCATTTCAAGAGGCTATACTTTGAGCGTTGTTTTAAAAAAACTCTTATAAGATAAACCTTCAATTTTTCCTTTATGATCAAGTTGAAGAGTTAAATTTTTGGAAAAATTTTATATTCTAGAAATTTTATGTTTAATTCTAGAAAAAAGGTTTGAAAAGCAAGGTTAACTAAACCACGTGATACTACCTTATGGTAGGCTCCAGGTAATGTATGCTTATCTGAATAACTGCGCAGTGCTCTGTTTTACTCATTAATTTTGTCTGATTGACTATATTTGTTGGGAATCAAAAAATATTTATAAATTAGTTCAAAATATTCATGGAAAAATCACGTTTTTTAGAAAAAAATTGTTAGTTTTCTCGATTTAATAAAATTATTTGATTATTATAACAATATTCAGGCAAATATGATATAAGAGTACTACTCTGGCATGATTTTCAAAAATTATATATTTTTTCAAAACATATTATCTATACTTATATCAAAAGAAGATATTTTGAAATTTCACTCCCAAAAAATATTTACGTATAACGTATAGTTTGAATTGAATTTCTCAGAGATAAAAATTTTATTATAAATCTACCGAAATTGCCGGTTTCTGATTGGGCTAAAAATATCATTTAATTGAATTAAACAGTAAGTATATTATCGCGAATATTTTCCTTACAATACTAGATTTTTTTGGTTTGGTCAATTATTTTTGCAGTTTGCAACTTTCTGATAGTAACACATTAAATTTGGGAACATTTTCTTTACTAAAATAGCCGTTTTTGCAGAAATAATTAATTTTTGTAAAAGTTTTCGAACATATTTATAATCAATATTTATATCATCATCATATTATGAAAAATAAAGAACTTTGTTATGAATTATAATTTATGAGTAAGAGTTATCAAAAGTATCATCAATTTAAATTAACAATGCTGGACCTCGAAATTAGCTAATCTGTGGTGATTCCAATTTGAACCAGAATTACTGATTTTATAGCATTATAATTGTATTACTTTGATTTGCCAAATTTGAGGCAATTTTTAATGATATCTTTGGAAAAAAAATAATATTTTTTAGTACAATTATAAATCGGGAAATTGCTACATTTGCTACTCTCTTTGAGCGTAGCTAGGTGTTATAAATATTATCAACGAAATTGAGACGACAACACTACAAACCCCTGATTTGTACACTATGCGCCAACTATTTATTTGAACATTCTAGTTTTTAATTAATGAGGGCAAATTATTTATACATTTGAAAAAAAAACTTTGGAGTGAACCCAACATAGAATTAGGGAAAAGAGTGCCCACGATCCAAAGTTTTGTTTCAAAACTGATTTTGTCTGATTTTTCAAATTAACCCTTAAAAGTTTAGAAATTTTTAGACAAGAAAATTTTGAACAAGTAGTGTTTTTGTTTGATCACAAGATGGTCAAAAATTAAATTAATGCTCTTTTGATCGAAAATTTTTCGATTTAGATCCGCTCTTCTTTGCTATGTTTCATTTTGTCCATTGTCAATAAAAATTGAGGTTACCATCAGATTTTTAAATTTCTCTGAAAAACTAAAAATTTAAATTAGTCTTAGTTTTACAAAATCTGTGTAAAACTCAGTGCATCAAGCGGTGAGGTCCTCACCGTGAGGATCACTTTTCCGGCATTTGTCCCGGAAGTCAATTAATGGCGAGTTCCGGCATTAAATTTTTGTGGAGATATTCAAAGTTCGACAAGTTCTTGCTCGAAAATAAAATGCAGAAAAGAGTTTTGACGCGCGGAAAATGCCGAAAGAGTGAATGAAGACTCAATTCGTTTATATAATTTTGCAAATTTTTGCAATTTGTAGGATCAAAATTTCAATCGACTTATTCCAATTTTTTTTAAATAATATGTATTTTGTCAATAAACTGGTACGAATTCTAGTGTATTTCACCTTTTATCTCGTGTTTTCAGGTGCATAGTTGAAATTTTACCTTCCTGCTCAAAAAACTTAATTTATATTATTTTAGTGATGAAAGTGCCGATTATTTCTGTTGCTCGCCTTGTTCCGAAGACTACTAACAACATTTTTATTTTCAGACAGTGACTTCGAAATTGGGATCCCCCCCTTTTTTAACAAAAATTATCAAAAATTTATATATAATTTGTAGATAACAATTCTATATCCAAAATTGGTCTTTTAACCATAAATTCAAAATTTTTAAAATAACATTCAAATTTTCTGCTGATATTTTGAGTAAAAATGTTTTTGGTTATATAACAATTAAGTTTGGTTAAAAATATAAATAAAACTAGAACAAATTAATTATTTTAATTAAATTAATAAAAATTTTATAATGGTCTAATTAATTTTTATATGGAGTTTTAATCCGAATATGCTTGATTTATTCTAATTGAACGTTTTATTGTTTGTTACATTTTTCAAACTTTTAAAGTTTGGGGTAGAAATATTTTATTTTTCAATTTTTTACACACAAATAACGTCACGTAACGTGATGAAACTTCAAATTTCTATATTAAATTCTAGAAATGAAAAGATTTTTTAAAATTTCATGACTATTTCCTGACCCCTCTAAATTCATAAAAGGGTCTTCAGATTTTTTTGCCAAATATTATCATTTTGCTTTAAAAATATTTCGAATTTCGTAAAATTAGTTAAAAACATCTCAATACCCAAATAATAATCCGCTATCACCTACAGTTTGTACTTAACTAAGAAGTACACTTGAAAATATTTGGGTTGATTATCGTTCTCAAGGTCAAAAGTGCTCGTTAACGCCCATTGTATTTTTTGGTGTACTAGTTTCATAAATTACTTGAAATCAATGTTTTTTCACAGAGGGAGTTTCTGACCTTGAAATCAACTTTTGTTAAAGATAATTATTGCTCAGGAATTTGTGAAACTTCGAAATTTCAGCTTTTTTGGAAAATAGAATTTTTTATTTCAGAAACTTTATAATCACTTTTTCGCGAAAATTAAGTGCAAAAATAAGTCAAAATCGTTGATTTTGATTAATTTCAAATAAATCAAGCAAAAACCGCTATTTTTAATAGATTCTGATTGTTAGAAATTCTAACCAATCAAATTAGCAAGTTACGAAAGTGACTTCAAGATGTATAGCTCTGAATAAAAATTCTATTTTACAAACCCAGCCCAATATTATTAGTTTTTTAACTAAACCGCTATCTTAGCCGCGCTTTCTGTTTGGTCCGCTTTTTGGCTAGATTTTCAAAGAAACGAACTTCGAAGATTTTAAGAATTTCATCCATAAAATAAATTCATTTTATTTTTGCTTTTTCTTGTTAAAATTTATGATGAAATAGTTAGATAAAAGACCTGGATTCTCAGGTCTTAAGAAACAAACCGAACTTTCAAATTTTATAAAACCCGAAAATAGAGATTGACATAAGAGATTCTAAGAAGATAAACTACCCAGAAGATACAAAATTTAATTAAGAAGACAATTTGGTAAGTTTTAATAAAATAAAAAATCTTGCATTTTACATTGGAACTTTATTTACATTTGTTGGCTTATTTATTTACAAATGACCTCGTATCATATTATTCTAGACATTGTCTAGTGGCGGTGTTCCAGATTGCGTTTTCTCGGAAATAATTTTCGATTTCTTTCTGTGTTTTTTCACCCGTGTGTTCACTCTCTGAACTTTTCCATCTGTAGTTGATTTTTGGTGTCTTTCCTGGGTTCCGAAACGTTGTGATTTGCAACTTGTAAAGCAACTTGTTGCTTTTTTTTTGAGTTTTTTTGAGATTAAATAATTATAAATAATGTAAGCGTTTGATTTTCTTACAAATAGAAAAAACTAATTGTAACAATTCTTAGTTGCTCGAACAAGCGGAACGTTTTCAGTGATTAATATTCTTTTAACTTTTCAAAAATGTGAGATATCCCTTTAACACCTTTTTGATGATTTGAGAGATGTAGGCTGAAAAGAAGAGAAAGCGGCCTCATGAGTGGCTAGAAGGAGTCTCAGGAGTGTTAGGATTGGCTCCCCCGACCTACATCTCTCAAATCATCAAAAAGGTGTTAAAGGGATATTTAAGAGATAACGAACATTTTAGAAAAAAAATAACAAAAAAGTTTTTGGAAAATCTCGCAATATAGGATGAGATCTGTTAACAGATTTGAAATAAAGTACAATTTCTGTATCAAATTATTTATCTATTAACTTTTTCATGCTGACAAATATTTTTTGCGAATGATTCAATTTCTATAAAATTTCATTCCTAATTATTATTGTTCTGGTCCAAAATATTGATTTTATCTTCAAAAGTTGATTTCACATTCTAATTTTTCGGAACCCTGATCGCATAGCTTTCTTTTTCTTGAAGGAGAAATAATTACAAAACTTTTTCCCGCAACTAAACTAGGGTGCGCAACGTTTGAAAAAAATCCAACAATAAAGTTTATATTTTTTAGCTTCTTAGTGGTCAGAATTTAAATACTAAAAACAACTAATCTGTAACAATTTATTTCAAAATCTTCTTTATAAATTCTAAAAAGTCCTGGAAAGTAGCTCACCCTGATCTAGTATAATTAAACAAATCGTAAAATGCTTTTTTGATGGCTTTTAAATTATCACTTGTCATACCGAAAATTGAAGTCTGTTAAATCCCTATTTATGATTAAAATGAAGTCTAAAAAAACAAATATTTTTGAGATTATTCTAAGATATTAATTGTCGAAAAGATTTTTTGAAGGATTCGCTTCAAGCATAAAATGTGTCATTAAGGTGTTCGAGATCAAAAGTGGCAAAAACTTAATCGAAATAAAAAAATCGGATTTGTATAAATGAAACAATCAGAATCAAGCACAGCTTACCAGTTTTTGATTTTCTCGAAAATTTGTCATTGGGATTGTTTTTGTTAACTTCGGACACCCTGATGCGTCATAATTATCTCGATTTCTTGAAATTAAAATAACAACCTACACACATTTTCAAATTTATTTCAGAGTCAATGATTCCATGTCTAAAGCGAATGATTCGCTGCGAATCTCCCAAAAACCCCAAAAAAAGCTTTGTCAGATATTATTTTTGTTAAATAATTTCCATTTTTACGGATTATTATTTCGAAGTTTAAAAATTGAATGAGTACAAAATTAGGTTTCTCACCAAAGGTCATTTATTAACATTTTTAAGTAGAAAAGTTTCGACCAATTATGGTGACATTTTCACATCCCGATTGGCATTTCTTTCAAAATCTGTTTAAAATATGATTACAACATTTACTTGCTGACAATATGATTTTCAAATGCTAATAAAAGCGAAACGTTGAAAAATTGTTAATTTTCATAATATGATTTTAAGCCTCTCCTACGATAACCAGTAGTCCCAGAACAAGTCCCATTGAATATAAAATGACACTTTTTCGATTTTACTAATTTTTCTTTTGTTCAAAATTTGTCAAATAAGGTTGAATATTTTTTTGAGTAAATAAAGCTAAAATTTTTGCTACATTTAACCCCGCAAAGCCAGCCTACCGTAATTGAAAACATTTCGAAATAATTTAGAAAATCAGCATTTTTAACTCAGCAGGTGAGTTCAAGTGACGTCGAGACTTGCAAGTCTAAACGATGAACTTGAGGTTGACCTTTGGTGTTGACCAGTTTTTGCTCTCCGGCGACCTTTCAGTACATTATTGACCCATAATTGCTAATACGTTCATCAGAAAGTCGACCCTTCCGATTCTTTTAGGGGTACTTTCAAGTCTTTACGATGAACTTGAGATTGACCTTGAACTTTGACCGGTCATTAGAGGTCAAATATTGGTCGCCGACCCTCAATCAAAATAACCGAAAAATGCTTTATTTTCACTGGCCGAAAAATCAGGTTTCTAGCACTTCATACGGCTTCGCTAGAACTGGATCACATACTACCTGTAAAATCACGAACAATTGACCTTAAAATCGATTTTTTTTGAAAATTTTACATAAAAAAAAATCCTAGGTTTTAAAATGACCAGCAAAAAATTCTCTACAAGATAGCTTGACCACATTAAAACCGATTTTTTATTTTTGAAATTCCTTATCTCAAATCGTCCTACGCAAGAATATATCACCCGTTAGCGACGTTTCCAATATTAGTATAAAAGTAAAATCCACCTTATAACCATATGCGCATCTTCCTAAAATCCGATTTGAAATAATAAAAATTAATGTCTTATCTGACATTTTCATCTGATTCAAATCAATGAACAAAAATCTTAGACATAAAAAACCATAAATTTTATTAGCTTTTCACGAAAATTCAAATTTCTAAAATTATTTTTTTGAATATTTTTTTCCCAGCACAAGTGCCCGTCAGTAGTAAACAGGGTTAATTCCGTTTACAATTCGGCCTTTATACACCAAAGATTCGATAACGTTTTTAGATAGCTCAAAATGACCAAAAATATTTATTAATTAAACACAAAAAATTCATACGAATCGAATCATTTATTCTTTATTTCGAGAAAACATTGGAATTTATTATTAGTTTTTGAAAAAAAACTCCTAAAATAGTCCGATTTGGAAAAATTTCTATCGATTGTTTTCTGAATATGTGTAGTCATTTTGAGCTATCCAAGAAATTAAACAGATAATTCAGATTATTCCAAAAGACGAAATGTAAACAGTGTCGGCACCCTATTTACTAATGAGAGCCATTTTGGTTTGAAAAGGGATATATAATCGGCTTTTACCAGTTTCTGTTCGTCAGCAAAATTATTTTTAAAATTTAAATAATTTCTTAACCTCAGCAAGAGTAAATAAATTTTCTATAAAAAAAATGAATAACCAGCAAAGTTGATAATTCAAACCGGTGTTCCCTCAATATTATCAACGTCATCGTCAAAATCTCGATTGTACACAGTATTTCGGCTCATTGTTTTTCTGAAACTTTGTTCTTCTGATCTTCAGTCTGAAAAAATGATTAAAAATTGATTCTAAAAAACAATCATGTTCTGAAGTGTGGAAAATAATAAATATAAATTACTTTTTCAACTTAGGTTTTTATGCTCAAACAAACTCATCAAATTCAGATTAGATAATTTGTCATCCAAAAATTATTTATTCTGAAAATCATTTGAAGACAGTTTAAACCGATTTAATTATATCGACCAGTTTTTGACAACAACAGGCATTATTCAGGTGATAAATAAGAAGGCAAATTAATGTCACTTATTCGTCTCCAATAGTTATTTTCAGCCTCCTAAATATTAAGAAAAATCGCATCGTAAAAAGTAAATTTGGCCTCGGCTTATTTGAGATATGTTGAAAATCTTTGTTGAAAGGCCTGTTTTGAAACATATTAAAATTTTACCAAAACAATCTTTTCAACAAAGATTTTTGTTTTAAACAGATTTCAAAATGTGCATTTTGTCAAATTCCACGTTTTATTGAAAAACCTTTAACCCGTGTAAGCATCAATTAAAAATATCTGTGTACTCAGATCTGTCCACAATAAGTAACACTAAAATTATTTAATAAAAAAATTCAAAAATTAAACTTATTTATAATATTTATTATGTCAGACAGTTAAACATATACTAATATACAGGGGAAAGCCCTATATCGCTTGCTCGATATCGCCGAAAAACCAACGGCATTTCACGATTTTTACCATAAATACTTTCAGTGCCAATATCGTCGAATTGTGTGGGCGTTAGAGGTTTTTATTACGAATTTTGTTTGGTGCGTCATCAATGACGTAATTTTTTCAAGGTTGAATTTCCTAAATCAACTCTCAATTTTTGAACAAAGAGCTTTATTTTTGTCCTAATATCTCCAAAAGTGCCGATATCGCCGAATTTTTTGTCAAAAAACTATTCGCGATATTGGGCCCTCCCCGTATACATTGACTTATAGAAAGACGGAGTTCGTAAGACATTTTGACTTTAAAATGAAAATTAAAAATATATTTGTGATCTTATTGGTTTCAATTGAAATTTCTCATTAAAAACTAAATAATTTAAGAATGAAAATAATAAGAATTATAAAAATAATAAAGCTTTTTAAAATGTACACATTAAAAATTCAACTTGGTCGGGTGACTTCAAGCTAGCACATTCCAAAGAAATTTGTGTCAATGGACAACGAGTATACGGTGAGCGTGTCATGATTACACCCGGGTTAACCCTTGCAGATTCAAAACACGAAAGTTCCACCGTGTTACTTTGGAACATTTTAGTCCGATAGAACAACCTCATTTCCAAGTACTGGTAGAAGACAGTCATTTTTCAGGAACATGAAAAAACAATAATATAAGAAAATAAATCGGCAAATCTTTTCAATGCTTGTTTTTGCTAACAGAAATTTTTTTGAAATTTTGGTTGAAACTAACTTTAAGGGTTATGAACTTATAACAATTTTGTTCGGATGTGCGGATTTCACGCCAAGGAAATATATTTGAAAGGGTTCTAAATTGTTTTTGACCACATAAGCTTGAAAATTTCACTTTCAAAAACCTTAGGTACAATTTAATCCCTAAAAACTAGACTGGTTCTTTTTTGAAAACTTGTTAAACTCTCTAGTGGAATAAGGGTTTTTAGACAATCATGTACCTAACCAAATGAGGTTTGAGAAATAAATAATCTTCCAACACATAAATTCGATGTCAAATTTACCTGTATAATAGTTATCGTATTTTGCGATTTAATTATTTGACCATACAAAATCAGGAAGCTAATCAATACGAAAATTGACGTTTGATAATATTTTCACTTCGAGTATTTTATAAGTTTTGAAATTTGATTAGTGTTTAAATCTCGATGACTTTTTTGGCCAAATTTTTTATATTATTCGGCTTTTGAAACCGATATATCTGATTTAGTTTTTTAATAACTTAAACTGAGCACAAATATCTAGTGAATTAAATTAAAAAAAAAAGTTCGAATCGGATCATTTTTAATTTTTTTTTCTGAGATCACTGAAATTTATTAAATATCAGTTTTTGGTATAAAAAAAATCGAAACAATGATTTGATTTGGACCATTTTTTGAAATTATTTTTATCTGAATGTTTGTGCTTAGTTTGAATTATCTGAGAATTAAATCGAATAAGTCGTTTTCGAAAGTCGAATTTTATTAAAATTTTGGCTGAAAAAGTGGCAAAAAACGACTATAGGGCCCGTTATTAATATGCTTATAATTGGTCTTACAATCTTTATAACTGTTTAAATTAAAGTAGGAACGGCTTAAAATTTTCGCTTAATGTTTTTTTATTGTCAGCCACTGCTCAAAAATGAAAAACCATTTTTGAAATTCCCTGTGTTAAGCTTGAAATTTTTAATTTTTTCGAAAAATTTTTACAAAATTTTTTTCCATTTTTGAGCTGTAGCTGACAATTTTTTTGAAATATTTTTGTACTGAACATAATTTTTTTACAGTGGCTCCAATTAAAATATAATTAAAAAAAATGTCTTGCCGTTCCTAGGAAGAACTTTCTACCTTAGTTTAAATGTCAATAAGTCTCAGAATTTGACTAAATTTAAAATTTCTTTGATCTGAAGTAATTAAAAGTCTTATTTAGGGTATTCTACAAAATTCCGAGAGATTATTTGGCAAGAGTTTTTTGTACCTATAAATGCTTATTATTATTTCTCTTTTTCTGAATTTAGTATTTCTTGTGTTTTTCTGAGTGTGTTAAAAAACATATGCATAGTATCTTATACGCATATAATATGCAACTAAGATGAAAAAGTATTTAGCAGATGAAGATTATAAATTTAAACAGCAAGCGAATAATCTATTACCACGAAAAAACCTTTTAAGCGAATTATCCTAACCCTCATATATGGTCCCCTTAGTTATATAGGTTTCTATAGGAACAAAAACCAACATTTCAAGTTTTAAAAATAGTCGCAGTACAGTATATTTTTGACCTGAATTGAAATCAGGAAAATTTTAGAGACGCTATATCCCTTGAACGACCTTTTGTGAATCCAGGATGTGCGAGCTGAAAAGCGGCCCCATGAGTGGCTAGGAGGGGTCTCAGGAGTGTGAGAATTGGCTCCCTCAACCCGCACATCCTATATTCACAAAATGTCGCTAAAGGGATATGAAATGAGTAAAGAGAATCATCACGAGATAATAATCGCTGACCAATTAAAAACGAGCTGTGAAAATTCCCTGATGTATGTCCTGTTTCTTAGGTCGAATAAAAAAAGTCTACATTTTGTTCGGCAAATTGGAAACGAGATAGAACAAAATCACAACAAGAAATTTGTTGGCGGCAGAAGTCGGCACATTCGAAAAATTTCCGGATCGGATCGGTAGACCAACCGAAAAAATGGATCGGATCGTTGGAGTCCCCCAAAAAATAGGATCGGATCGATTTTTCGATCCGATCAAACCGATTCCATCCGATCCAATTGTGCCGACCTCTGGTTGGCGGGCTCATGAAAATCTCGAAAATAAAAATATAAACTTGTTTCAACGAAAATTGTTAATGAAAGAATCAAAATTTTCCAATGAACAATTTGGAGTGATTTTCTGCACAAATGTACAAATCCAAATTAAGAACAGACTAATTTGAACAAATTTATAATTTTTTCGTTTCATTTTGCATGGAACTTGCCATAAAAAATCATAATATCTTTATTTATTAAAATATATTTCACCCTGTGTGTTTTAGGAAGCGTCGAGAAAAAGTGAATTGTCGAGGCATAAAGTGATTTGAAAACATATTGTATATTAGCATGGTTTAAATCACCTCGACGTCACTTAAAGATCTCACGGTAGCTTGAATATTTTTCAAATAACGATTTTTCAAAAATGAAATCACTTTAGTGTTTATCTATGAACGAACTTTGTTTAAGCCAATCACTAAAGCAGTATACAGACAATCGTTAACCAAAGCTGACCAGATTTAAAGCTCAAATTGCTGCTCAAAAAATGGTTTGCTGAGAGTTTTAGTTCCGGATTTAGAAGGTGGTTAATTAAATTAAGGCCATGATTTGGAAAAAAAAATTTTGAACCAAAAAATTATCAAATTTGCAGTTCTATTGTTACGCCAAGAGTTAAGGCATTATTTGTTAATTTTAATAATTGTTTTTTGCTTCCAAACAGATAAACTTGAAACAAATTTATACTCCTCAGTATTATGAATATAAAAAAATATATATCTCAAAGAGACTTTTGCTTGAGACTTTTTGCTTGAGACTTTTGCTTGAGACTTTTTGCTCTCTGGAGCAAAATTAACTGGATTTGATGGGCATATGTTAATCACCTCAAAACCCAGTTACTTTGCGATTATTAATATGGATTTATCATACATACTGCTGTAAGTATTAACTTTTATGGACGCACTATCATTATTTCAACCAAAGTTAATCTTGAACATGAGGGTAATCTCTATAGAACGTGTTCAAATCCCACTAATTTTGTCTTAGTGATTGTCTTGGGTATGATAAAAAGCAAGGGTGCTTAATATTGGGAGCGCCAAAGTTCATTGGTGCAAAATCACTAAGTCAACATTATTGGGCGAGATCACTCTCATTTTCAAGATTTACTTTGGTTGGGAAAAGGATATACTATATTATTATAAATGTTTAAAAGTTGAAATGTTAAAAATGGTGTTCAGCGCCTCCATGTGGTTGAACATCTTCAAATAAATAAACGTTACGTTTACAGAAGGGTTGTGAAAGGGATCATATACGTCAGATCATGATTATCTGTACTTTTGAGTATGTAAATGAAAACATATTATTTTTTTTGAAATCAAATGTTGAAAAGATGACAATTTTGTTGCCAAAACTTTCGGTTGAATTTTTATTGCTATGAAAAGTGGGTGGACTGAAACTAGTCGTAAAAGTAAAATTTCAGAAGAATTGCATTTTTGGATTTATTTATCTCGGTTAGATTTTAAATTGATCATCATTGTTCTTCAAATGTAGACCTTTTGAACTTTAACATACCGTATTTGTATTTTTTAAATGTAACTTTTGTAATCTCTTTTTCTTGTGCACAGATTTTGTAATGAAGAAAGGAATCTTCCGTTATAAATAATTTGGCTTGGCAAAATAAAATGGCTAATTATACCTTTCGGACATCATTACACTTCCAATGACCTTAGGGAGTTGTGGCAAACTTTTGATAGTGTCTGATTTTAAGTAATTTTGTGTTATAATAAACATCTTGACGGGTCCAAATGAATGGAATTAAAAAATCATTAGGTGATTATGCTTAGGGTGTCCGTGGTCAAAATTGGTTTATTTTCTCAAAATCACCCTAAACAGTTCAAAAATTTTGTTTAGGAGGTTATATCATATGTGGGCACACTTATTTTGGGGAATACCCAGAGTTAGATGTTGGCTACGCCCATGTAAGGGGGATGCCCCCTCAAACCCCCCTCAAATTGTATGGTTGTTTAGGAAGTTATGTTATATGTGGGCACGCCTATGTGGGGGGGAGACCCCCTCAAACCCTCAAATTATATGGTTGTTCAGGAGGTTATACTATATATATGGGCACGCCTATCGTGTTCGTAATTTAATTACACGTTCAATGACCTTAGGGAGTTGTGGCAAACTTTTGATAGTGTCTGATTTTAAGTAATTTTGTGTTATAATAAACATCTTGACGGGTCCAAATCAATGGAAAAAATCATTAGGTGATTATGCTTAGGGTATCCGTGGTCAAAATTGGTTAATTTTCTCAAAACACCATAAACAGTTCAGAAATTTTTAGAAAACATTTTTCAAATTAAAATTTTTTATGTATTATGACTACAAGGTGGCTAAAAATCAAATTTACGCAGTTTTGACTTATTAGCGTTTTCAAATTAGTATACGAAAATACATTAAAAAATTCGTCTCAATGAACGATATTGATAGGTACCAATTAAAACCAATCAAAAGCAGGCTAAGACTTCAAAATTTCGAAATATTCCAATTTTTAATAAATCACAATTTTTAAAAAATCAAAGTTGTTATTACATTTTTTTAATTTTACAGTTTTTGATTGGTTTTCAAAAAACAATTATTATTTTTAATGAGCTTTTTGACCTTGGACACCCTAATTATGATTCACATTGATAACAAAATATCTGCAAAAATGTCTGGTCAGAACTAATGCCATTTAAATTTTAAATTGAGTTGACTTTTGATTTTTGAAAAAATATGTTCTGATTGAATAAAATTATATTAAATTGTGAAGAACTCTGAATCTAAAGAAATGTCTGCACACGATGTTTTATGACCTACCTGCGCACCTGTGTTTGAAACACATTTGGCAAAAAAATGTTCACCCCTAATTACGCCGAAAAAGCCTTTAAAATTCATTGACTTTTATTACCAGTATTGCCAAAAATACCCTTTTGCCCGAGTAACGTACACAATATTCTTTTCTCAACGGAAATCCATCTTAAAAACGTTTAATATATCTATAGCGCGTGTTCGAATCTAACTAATGTTGTCTTACTGAGTGTCTTGAGTATGATTATAGGCAATGGTGCTTGATATTATGACCGCTAAATTTAATCGATGTGTAATCACTTAGACAACATCAGTGGGATTCGAACAGGCGCTATAGTGAACGTTTTTGAGATGGAGTTCCGTTGGGAAAAGGATATCAGGTTTTTTTAAAACCTCTTTTGAATGCATCATGAAAGACCTCAATTTTCAGGATCGAATTTCACAAATTCTTCTTTTTTGAATATGATTTTGATTGCGTTTTATGGTGTACTAAATTCTACGCATTTTGATGATCTACTTTATTTACACATAGTTTGTAAGTTATAAGTCTTAGACAGGTACTGGTATTATATAAACTATACAGTATAAGTTATATACTGTATAACTCCATCTTAATTTAAAAAAAATGGTTCCAATTATGACGTCATTTCGAATGCCCTCACGTTTTTTTCTGGTCCCAATTCTTCTCACCCACTATTGGCGATATTGGCAATTCGGCGTTATCGGGACAGAATTGACGTCATAATTTGTAATTTTTCAATTTTATAAGGAGCTTTACAATTGGTTCAAATGCAGTAAATCACCAAAAAAGTAGATTTGCGAAATTAAATCCTTAAAACTGACATCATTAATAATTTACTCAAAAAAGTATTTTAGCTTAAAATAGTGAAATTGCGTAGGTTTTTTCGGCGAAATTGAACCGGCGATATCCCTTTAACACCTTTTGGATGAGCCTATTTCAATCCCGATTCCGCCCGATCCCGACTCGGGATCCCGATCCCGTTTTAGAACACTGCTTCCCCCTGTAGTTAATTCTAAGCCCTAAAGTTTAGTAAATGAACCTTTAGCTTATGAATTAATTTCCGGCTTAAATTTTCTCTTTGATCGGTTCATATTCATTAAGCGGATATTATTTCCGAAGTAAACTGATTCTGAGCTGAGCATAAAACTGTAAGATTAAAAAACGCTTAACTCAATTTTGAACCTTCTGGTGTTAAACCAGTTTAAAATTGAGCTCCCGACGTCCCTGATGAATTTAACCAAAACCGATATTCTAACCACCTTTCTTGATACCGCGGTCAATTATTCATATCTTATAAAACTTGGGAAATTAAGCGTTTTTTCTAAAAACCAAAAAACTGATATCCCAAAACCAAATCACTATGTTCCGGCATGAGTTGAGTGGCCGAAGAGGTTGGGTTTTTTATCTGACCTGTTTGAAAATTCGAGCTAGTTTGTCATTTTGGATGAAAAAATTAATTTTAATTTTCAAAATTAAATAACCTTTGGTATAAATTTTTTTTCATATTCTCAGAAAACTCAAAATTAAATGTGAGTACTTCTGACACTAAATAAAAACACTCTGACGATTTTGTCATAACTTTAAGTAACCTCTAAAACAGTTAATTTATATTTTCATTTTTTTCAGATCCCTAAGTTTATTTTGGAAAACTAAGCATAAAAACATTCATCTTATTTTTTAAAGGTGTTTTAAAAATCCTATCGTAAATATACGTTTTTATTTTGACTATCAGAAATACATATTGTAAACTTGTGATTTTTCTATGCGTTAAGATCTTATATATTTTTTTGTTTTTAAAATTTGTTACTTGGTCAATTTTTTGCTGACAGTAAATTCCATTTTAGTGCAGGTCGGCCACGGTCGTTTCTGGAATTTTCTGTTTATTTTTCGATTTAATCGTGGTCACCCTTTTTCCGTCTGAGCGGTATTTTAAATGCTTATTTATTTTATAAAAAAGATAGACTTTTTAGATTTTGTTTATTCAACAATATTCAAAAGTAGAAAATTTGTTCTTAGAAAACAAATCGACTAGAAATTCATCGTGATCTAGAATATTTTTGAAATATGAGATTTTGCAGCTCATCTCGCTCATAATTTATATGCAGATTGACGTCAGAAGTGATTACAAGCTAAAGTGGGAGTGGGTGTGAAAAATGCAAAAAATTGTATTTTTTTCGATTCTCTAGATTTGTTGTGAGAAAAATATCAAATGATCTTATCGAATCAGACTGAAAACCTTGGTTGGTTGTGTTATTAATTTATAGCATCCAAATTAGATTCGGTTTTAAGGGGCAAAAGTAAAATATAATTATTTCTACGCAAAAAAGCCAATTTTTGCTCTCTAGCGAATTTTCATTATATAATAGACCCATAGTTGCTAGTTCTTTAATTATATCTTGAAGATTACTTTGGTGGTATTTTCGTATGGATTCGATGACCTTAAACTTGACCTTCAACTTTGACCGGTCATTGTGGTTGACCGGGTGGTCGGTTTTCTTTCAATATAAAATCACTGACCAAAAAATCCTTAACTCCTGCTTGCAGAAAAAATAACAATGATAGCTCTTAATAAGGCGCCTCTTAGAGTTAAAAAGCTGAAGTCATGAAAATTTGACCTTAAAAGCTTTTTTTTTAATTTTAAAAACGAAAAAAATCCTTGATCTTAACATGACCAGAAATAAATTCTCGAAATGATGAGTCGAAAAATAGATACCCATTTCTGACTTTTGAAATTTCATATCCCTTTATGACCTTTTGCTTAATCTAAGAGATGTGGATTGAGGGAGCAAATCCTAACACTCCTAAGACCCCTTCTAGCCACTCATGAGGCCGCTTTCTCTTCTTTTTAGCCCACATCTCTTAGATTAAGCAAAAGGTCATAAAGGGATATTTCAAATCGTCGAATACATTGCTTTAAATTATCTAGATGAAATTTTCCGCGCTATTTCACTGAATCGTTATGTCACATACGGTATGTGACATACCTAACATATTTACCGCATAGTAAAATAATACTATACTTGTGGGCTTGCATATCTGAGAGTTAAAATGTCGTCAATTTCGTGCATCTCAGAATTTCATTTTTCCTTCAATACGTGGTTTTGGGTAGTGTTTTTTCAGAAATAGGTATTCAAAAAAAATAGAAATATTTCGTTTTTTGAATCAACTTTTCGATCAAAAAAATAAAATTTCTGTTTTTCACTCATTACCTGAAGATAAATAATAAATTTGAACCGCTGTAAAATTATTATTTGCAAATAGCAAATACTGTGTGCTTGAAAAACCTCAATTCAATAAATGCTAGAAACGGCCATGCTGTCTGAATATTAAAATTTTGGCTTTGAAATATATAAAATATGGTATTTTGTTAGTGTACGCATAAATAATTTGTGGTGTTTTGGGATATCTGGTACTGAACGCCTTGTTTGTCGTATTATTTGAAAAATATGTTCGGGGATCTCTTTAAATCTGGTTTAGAAATTCTGGATCGGAATACAAAAAAAACGCTAGGTATATTTACACTTGAACATAAACTTTTCAGATCGAAATTTTCGATTCGAAATGTTAAAAATTTCCTAAATACCAAAGTTTTCCTCATGAAAAATTGCCAAAAATAGGGAAAAAACAGTTTCTTCATGAAAAAATTTGACCATTAATTGCATTTTATTCTCAAAAAATGTCCTGACTATTAAAGAAAATGGCGTTTATAACACCCGAAATTTTATCGGAAATATGTGGACAAATCAATTCTTTTTAAATTAAGTGCCCAATGGCTGTAAACCGTGTTGCAACTTGCAACTGTTGACTGATTTTTGTAGAGAATTCTAAAAAAACACTTTTTTTGAATCTTTGGCTATTCTTGTCGTATCATTTGAAGAACAAAATAAAACAACAAGAATCATGGTATTTCAACAAAAATATGTTTCTACAGCATGTCACATTTTTGCTCCCTGTCTTAGTTTTAGCTTAAGCTCACCTCCACCAATCAAAATCCTTAAATTTAGAAACCCGTAGGTGGATGCCAAATTTAAACAATCTGATTTNATACTCAAGACAATCACTTAGACAACATTAGTGGGATCGAACACACGCTATAGAGATCGTAAACGTTGCTGAGATGGAGTTTTGTTGGTAAAATACGTATTGTACAATATGATTGGTTGATTTCAAAGATAGGGAATACACTTTAGAGGAAATTTTTCAATTTTGGAAAAAAAGTTAGGACGTTTGTTAGTCGTCAAAAATGAGTTGGCGAGCCGAAATTTGAGGTCGGTCATGTGTCTAGGATAGGGTGGGAAATGCGAAACAAAAATTTGTTCCGTTTGTCGAGACTACCCTTTAAAAAAGCGCCTTATCAAGTTCTTCAAGAAAAAATGCAAAAAAAAATTTTAAAAGTTGGGGACGGCTGTCAAAAGCTAGTTTCAAAATGCAAATTTGAAAATTTCAAATGCGATTTTTACAACTGTCCTATATTGAAAAATATTTTGTGGTACATTTTTTGAATTTCCTTCATCAGGCGTTTTTTTTACAAAAAAATTCGACAAATTTTGAAAAAAAAATTTTGAAAAATTTTTTTTGGAAAAATTTGTTTTTGGAAAAAATTTTTTTTCGGAAATTTTTTTTTGAATTTTTTTCTTCAAACAAGCATGTTCCGCCTTGTCGCGAGGTATCCAATATTTGCAAATATTTTTGGAAAGTTGAGGACAGCTGTCAAAATCACGTTTTCACAAAAATTATTAATATATTTTATTCAATATATATCCATTATTATCCCCGGGTAACACTCAAAACTTATTCCCTATTCTTTTAACAGGCAAAACAGTTTTTAGGTTACCCGGGGATTCCTACCCACAGATTTCAGTTATTAAAACAAAAAAAATTTGGACAAAAAATGCGGAAAAATTTCATATGCAAACTCCAGGGTTTATGCCCCCCTTAAATGCAATAATAGAAATATAATCGAACAATGAAGCACTTTTCAAAGTAAAAGATAGGCATTTTAAAAATTTCGACGAAAAATGTATGCTCCGGTATCTGTCCTGTCCGAGTATTTTGTAAATACTTATTTAAATTCTAGAACCATTTCCGTACAGATGAAGTCATATTTTTGAAATAAATTTACAAGAAATTATTACTGTCAGGAAACTAGTGTGAACGCGACCTTGGATAAATAATACTTTGATTCAAATTATTGCAGGCAAATAGGATATTGTTATTTAAATCTGCGAGTGATCGCCAGATTTTAAGCAAAATACGCAATAATTTAATAGTTTGGGTTTATGAGTGAAATGAAGGCTAGGAAGTTTTGAAAGAAAAATCCAAGGCAGGTGCTTTTTCGCATAAATATTGACTTGGCTGATATTCGGGAGGCATATGAAGTTCACTATAATTTTGTAATATTTGAAACTCAAAGAAATAAAATGGACGAAAAATAATTAAGTTATTGGGTTTTTTCGAATACTGAAACACTTTTTAATATTTAAGTTCAAAATTTAACTCTCAGACAGCAAAAGATAAAAATATAACCGATTTATAATAAAAAATTTCAAAAAAATGAAGGTCGTTTTTTTCCGATATTGCGTCCTTGAAAATATATAAAATGTCGAAAAAAGCCACGATCAAAGATTGGTATTGCCGCTTTGATGCTTGCTGAACTAAAATCGAGAAAAAATCTTCAAAATTGCGAAAAAAGATAGTTCTTGTATCATAGAATTTATTTTTGGTTTCAGTGGATCATGTTATTAGTTTGATTAAAGTAAAAAAAAAACCTCAAAATTTTAAAAATAAAAATTTGATGTTTAAATTTATGCTGTAATATTGGTCTGACGAAAAAAAAATTTTTCAAGCAATAATGTTATTAGTTGTGATTTCAAAAAAAAAATTTTATCTAAAAATTTTCCGATTTATGCCCCTTAAAAGTGAAAAAACCGAAAATTAAAATTTTAAAAGTGTCATTTGACCCCTCTCCCCAACTTCTAATCAAAAAATTTTTTTTTCAAAAATTGTCTTTTTAGATGGCGCTTCTATCTTTATGCATGAGCACTAACGGAACAAAGTTTGTTTCTTTATAAACTGTGAAAAACTGGTTTTTGGGACTTTTGAAGTCTTCGTTTGACCTATAGTAACCTTTCAAATTTTTTTTCATATTTTTTTTTGAACTCGTGGAGTATTATTTAGTACTTCTGAAAGCAAAAAAAATAGCGCAGAGCAATTTGAAAATCGCATTTCCCACCCTA
>SCLH01000153.1:130611-150555 GCA_004367855.1 Oikopleura vanhoeffeni
CATATTAAGAAATGTTTGCATTGGATAATGATTCTCCCATTAATTAGTGCTAATACACACCGAAAATGTCCTGAAGTTTATAAATATCCCTTTAAAAAAAATCCCACATCGGGTCAGTGGTAAAGGAGTCATAATGAAAAGGGTTTTTGATATTTTACAGAATACTTAAGTATGTAAAAGTTTAAAATATAACAGTTGCATATGAACCACTTCATGTTCTGATAAAAATAAAAAAAAATTTCACATTTTTTCTTTCAAAATCACCCGAAAAAATGTACCAATCCTGCACATGGCTGCGACGGCGTACGCGATAGTGAAATGTATAAAAGTGAAATTATAAATTGAGATTTGAACCATAAACGCGAAACAAGAGTTTAGAGACATAAAACTGCACATATTTTTGCCGACGAGATTATATCGAGAATCAATTCCTCAAAATATAAAAAAATTTTCGCACCATAATTATTTCGAAATGCAATGACATCATAAAAAATACAGATTTGGTACATTACAAAATGTTGGACAAATTTATTCATTGGATGGCTTCAAAAAATATTTTTATATCATTTGAAGATTTGGATCTAATAATCTGATCAGAAAAACATTGGGAATTTCATCTCTAGAATCTTGTTTTTGTTGTTCAATGTTCAAAATCTCAAATTATACATTTCACTTTTTATAAATTCACATCGGACCCCGCTCCCCTTAACTAAAGAAAATCGGTTCCCGATTTAGACTTTAAATTTTCATGAAAAAACTAATTATGAAGCATACCAACCCCTTTTATAGACAAAGCGGCACCGTAATCAATAATGAAACTCTGACCTCAAAGCAATGACTTTCTCCATGACCAACAACATACATAATCAAATTTGAAAATATGTCGATGCAGCCAATTTTACAAGGTGGTTAGGCACATGATCTTGTAGAGAAATTGAGATTTATTTAGCTGATGTGTCTTCAATAGATCTCTTATAGAAATGCTATAAAATCATTTTGTATCAGTTGACATCATTTCATGTGTACTAAGACAAGAACTAAATAAGGTTATCATATAAGTCGAGGAAACCGTAGCAGCTCATTTACTGTGAATGATTTACAGATATTCGATAGCTTATAAAGAGTTGGTGTTTCATGTCGTTGAGTACAAAACGCAGGCTCGTGCTTTTCGTACCCAAGTTGGTCTAAATAAAAAAAATTTGTGAAAAATGCATCGTCATGTCAACAATATAAAGAGGCAGACCAATCAAACTGAACCTCAATCTAATTGAAGCTTGACGCCAGACGTTTGCAATTATTTCAATTTGAATTAAATCTGTTTGGTAAAATTTTACTTTTCACAAAATATTATTCATTTAGACCAATTTGGGTACAAAAAGCACGACAGTGCCACGACCCCCTCAGATCAGATCTCGGCAAGTGTCCCTTGACTTACATCAACCCAAGCCAGATATTATTAGGCTTAGCTTTAATTTGGCCAAGCAAAAACCAAGCCAACCGTGTCACCAAAAATATTGCTTGCTTTTCGAGGTCTGGCTCAGATACTTAAAAAGCTTTTTTACAAACGAAGAAAGTGCCCAATAAAATCATAGGTGAGAAATGCCTCAAAAGATATGACTCAAAAGTCATAGTAAACTTTTGCAGTCAATTTCCAGGTGGTCTTTCTGTTCGTTTACGTCAAAAAACGACATTAAAAATTTTTAAAATAAAGTTTTACATTTATCGAAATAATAAAATATCGTTTAACCTACGGAACTCCATCTCAAAAACGTTTACTTTCTTTATAGCGCTAGTTCGAATCCCACTAATGTTGTCTGAGTGATTGTCTTAATGATTGCTCGAGTGTTTACCCACCGATCAAATTTAGCGGTCTCAATATCAAGCACCCTTGCCTATTATCATACTCAAGACAATGACTAAGACAACATTAGTGGGATTCGAACACGCGATATAGACTATATCATATAGTCTATAGAGATAGTAAACGTTGTTGAGATGGAGTTCTGTTAGTAAAGGGATATATATGCAATCATGTCATGATTTCTGACGACAACTTACCCTTCTTTAGACTTATAAAATTATATAAGCTACAGAAATTTAGACAAGAGACGGTTTCTTAGACTTTGGAGCTGTTGTGATGTAAAGGTATACTATCTTCTTTGTTAGCTCGGGCAGCACTCTATGAAGAGTACCGGCCGGAGTTTTTAAGTGGCTTTAAGGTAGTTTCTAGGCTTCATATTTGCAAAATAAAAACGAAAAAAATTTAAACGGGTCACAGATGCCATTGAACAAAATAAGGATTATTAATGTATATTGAGATTACCGGACCTAGGTACAAATCCTATATTTTGAAAAATACGAAATCTGAGCATTTTGAGTAGGGAATTGATCTTATCTCAATCCTGCCAATGAAAAGTCGCGCTTTCCGCGAAAGTCAAGTTTTTGTTGGGTGCTAATATCTTGGTTTGTTTGTATCATTCAAATATTTAGGATTTGTACTCTGAAGTCCCGGTAATCCATATAATATGGACCATAGTCCAGCCTATTGTATCATTTTGAAACTTACATTCTTGGTATCCGACGGTACTTCGGTGAGTTAAGGGTATCCCGGTCCCTACATTTTATGCAGTTATATATTGTCAGAACAAAGCATCAATCATTGTTTATGTTTTGAACCAATAAAACAACCCAAATGACAACAAAAAAGTTCGAAACTTTGCTTTTTTCAGATTTTTTCTAAGTATATTTTCTCAAATTTTTTATAATAACGTTTGTGCAATTTGGACGAACTAAAACTTCAAAATATTCTGTTACGTAAGCCAACTTTTTCTTCAGATGTTTTCGAGCTTTCTTTGCCTACTTCGAAAAAATCGAAAGCACATTTTTTTCAGAATTTTTTCCCAGTGACCTTCAAAAATTCATATTTTTGAGTATGGGGTCAAATTAAAAAACGGCTCCTCAGAAGTTTCTTTTTGTTTCACTACGTTTAGAAATTTGATGCTTTTGAAATAACCTAGGAGAGAAAGAATTTTCCGATGAAAGAAGGTTTTGCCAAAAAAAACCCCGTTTTATTTTTTGGGGACCCGGTTTTTTACATATTCTAGATGAAGATTGCACGTTATCGACAAACGCTCTCAGAAGTTTTAAATATAATTATACAGTTATGTTTAACAATTTGGTTTATTTCAAAATAAAACCTGGGAGGAGATAGATTTTGCGTTTGTTAGGTGCTCTTTGTGCCGTTATGGTGAAGGAGTTGGTCATGCAAAAAAAGTTTGACACAGTGTTTTACGCAAGATGAAGGCTATTCTACAAAGCTGGCTAATCTGAAATTATAATCCTTGAAGCTTGTTTGGCTAATTATTCATCGAGAATATGTCATTAGGACCGCGGAATCCTTAAAATATACTAGTAGTAAGCAACACTTAAGTGTGTGTTTTTTCGTAATTATTTGATTTTTATGGATATTTTCAATTTAATCACATATAACGAGTCAGCAAACAGTTGGCGGTAAAATATTTTGTCCCTTGAGTTAATCAATTTAGAAAAAAACGAAATTACCTAGAAATTTTCAACACAAGAGTTGTCATAAAGTAATTGCGGGGTATAAGATTTCATTGCAATACTAAATAGACATCAGGAAAATCACAATATGGGCTTCAAAATTTCTCAAAATGACCGAATTTGGCCCTAAAAAGCAATATTTCAATGAGTTTTTTGTAACAGTTGATTAAATTTGTCTTTTTGCTGGGAGATAATGGATTAAAGGGACTCAGAGATCTGGCAACACTTCGGGTTACAACCTTGACCAGTTAATTTAATTTGTCATTTTTGCCGAAAAACGATGGATTAAAAAGACTTCAAGATTTGGCAAGAGTTCGGGTTGCAAAAAGTGTCATTTCGGATTCCTGTAGTGCAAAAAGATCGCACTAGGGGATTCCAATTTAATTTTTTTGTACCGAAACAAACGAAACAAGAGTTTAAAAGATAAAAAAAGGGATAACTTTAATTATGATCATTAGTCAATGAGAGTCTGGTGATTCCTTATTTGACATACTTTTCAAAAATAAGCGAAATCACTTTTTCTTAATCGGAATTACAATTATTTGTAATTCCAAAATTTTCAAAAAATTTTCCATTCTTTCAAACTTTTTCCAACTTTTTTAATATAAGTTAAAATACAATATCTTGCCACTCCGTGCCAATCGGCACTGTCTGAGTTCAGAAGATAGCCGTGCATTCTTCCGATATTTTTGCCGGAAGTTGATTAATGGCAAGTTCCGGTGTTCATTTTAGTGCCAGATGTCGATTTTAAGCAAGTCCCAATATTCCCTATTTGTACAGGATCTCAATCTTTGACGCTTTCCGGTATTTACTTCGGTTTGAAAAAAATACCGGAACTCGCCATAAATTGACTTTCGGCATAAATACCGGAAGAGACCATGCGCTGTTTAAATTTGAATATTTTTTTGAATAAATTTAGGTAGTTTTTGTCACTTGGAAATGAATGCACTTCCATGAATTGAATTGTGTATTAGTGACACTATTATTAGTTCGATGAATCCATCTCCTCGGCATTCGTGTGTCAGGCACCCGGAGGATTGATATTTAATTTCAAACTGATCTGTATTAGTAAAATATTATAATAAATAATTATCGACCTTTTAATCTACGGTGCTTCAAAAATGGAAGAGATTAAACGAAGTAATGTTACATATCCTTATAAATATTCACATGGATGTCGCTATATCTTTACATCAGCAAGAAACAATTCCCCCTTAAAATAATAAATATACCATTGTTTTAAAAAGCACTTTTTTAGGGAACACTTTTTTAACTATTTTTTTGACCTCTGGGCTCAAAGTGAAAGTAGCATTGTTTGCGATACGATCCCGGGATCGAGAAGAGATACAGTGAGTTCCCGATCATCATGGTTAATTGATGGAATCAAGAAAAGGAAAAAGTGAAATATTAACCCTTGCAGACCGATGGCGTGAATTAAACTAATTTATTTGTTTGGCAAAACTGAATTACTCAATCTATTGATTATTGACAGGGGAAAAAAATTTTGCCGCGACATATTCTGAAATACATTTTCAACAATTGTTTTGCTCCTATATTTTCATTATGCGTAGGCTGGGAAAGTTAACCATTTTACAAATCAAATACCAGATAATTAACGTGGCGACCATTTGATTTTAACCTCAAATCGACCAATTAATAACAAATTTTCAAAAGAAGGGCTTTATCTATAATTTTATGGCGCGTTTAGTGGTGAGTTACTCACCGTGAGTTTACAGCATGTCACATTTTTCCTAATATTCTTACTTTTTTGCAGGGGCTAACCTAAACCAATCAAAACGTTTAAATTTACGAACACTTAGGTGTTTCCCAGATTGACATGTTTATTGACCAATCAGCGATGTCAATCATATTTCTGCAAAAAGCTAAGATTATGAACAAAAATGTGACATAGTGTATTTTTACAATTTTAATGGTTGATGCTACCCATATGGAAATTAATGTATCCCAAATACAATTTATGGATTAATTTTAATAGAATAAAAATTTTGGTTTCGCCTCCAAACTTTTCATATCACAAGATAATAATTTTTAGCTAAAGTAAGTCAAAAATTTGTCCACCAAAACACAGAAAAGAAATTTTGAAGAAAAAAACCTTATCAGAATTGATAAATTTGATTAATAATATTCTCTTGACCTTTGATTATTCGAAAGTTGAGTTTCCCTCGAAAAGTTTGGACGTTTCGTTCAATAATTGTAAAATCATTATCAAAGTCACGCTAAAATAATGATTTTCTGATAAAAACATTAGCCAAATTATGTTTGGCGTAAAAATATTGAGTTTTTTTTTGTCATAATCAGTAGTATTGGCATTGAATGAGCCCAGCACAAAGGTTAACGGGTTAATTATCGCAGGTTTAATTTTATACCCAGTTGATAATCTGCTATAAAAGTCAAAATGAAGATATAAAATGAAATATTTCTCTTATTAACCAGTTTCAATGCACATTTAAGATTAATTGAATTGTGAGCAATCTGTGACTCAAGATGTCAAAGTTTTACTTGAACAAAATACCAGATTTATCAAAAGTTCAACTTTCTGTTTTTTCGATGCACATACATTAGGTCGACACATTCAAAAAATTTTATTGGATCCGATAGGTAGCTCAACCAAAAAAATAAGATCGTTTTTTTGTCAGAATTAATGTTAAAAAGACATTTACGGACCAAAATGAATCAAATAGGATCATTATTCATCAATTTGGGGTCATTTTATTTTTTATAAAAATAAAAATTTAAAATACCGTCAAAATGAAGCATGGGCTCTTATAATAAAAATTTGACCAGAACGAAATTGACTTTGTCAAATTTTAAAATCCTATTGAAAATTTAAAAACAATATGACAACAAGTGGAGCTAGAGAACTGAATTTCAAAATCGCTGAAATCGAAAATTTTAGTTTGGAAAATTAAGAGACAGTTCGAAAAAATTTGCTCAATTTGCAGTTATTCTCATTCATCAAATCCGCGTTATTTCAGATTAAACTTGGTCGCTAGCGAGCAAATAAGAGTTCTGGAATGTACCTGATCAGATTTAACGCATGATGATTAACTCGCGTATGATAATCTTCCGATGATTTTATATACAGTGGGTGAGACCAATGGGCAACATACGAGTTTTTCGAAAAAGTGTTGCCGATAGGTCTCACTCTTCTGATTGGTCGGTGTCGTTAAAATCTTAAATACTGTATGTCACATTTTTTTGATGTCAAATTTTTAAAATCCCCAACTTCGGTCAAAATTTTTGGAAAATTCGCTTACGCAATTTTTCAAATTCATGTTTTTTGGAAAATTTTGGTTTAAATGGTTTAATGAAAATTGACTATAATTTATAATTGATATCGAAAACTCCGATTTAGATAAAAAAAATATTTTGAAACAGTATTATTTGACTATAAGATGGCGGAAAATTAATTTTTTTAAAAAAAAATATTTTTCATGATTTTTAACCCCGGAATGCTATTGATTTGTATCAATGGTTACTCTAGCTTTTAGTTCTCTCGTTCATTAAATAACTCGGATTTTCTTGCAAGCAAAAATTTAACTGGATATTCGAAAAACTCTTTATATAAGCTCATTTACATCTAAAAACGTCAAACATGCAATTGGCCTTATTTCAAAAATTTTAACATCACTCATTTTTGTCAGTCACTAAAAATTAACAAGTCTTCCGATTTTCATACGTAGGAAACTGCTTTTTGCTTTTTTGAAAATCATTTTTCAAAATAAATATAAATTTTTAAAATATTAATGTGCTGTTTAAGAACACACCAAAAACATAAGTAAAACATTGTTAGTTGAAAATTCAGAGAAAATTTTTTGATTAGGGCCGTGTCACACGGTCCGTGTGAAGTTTTAAACGTTGTTGTAGGAAACTAAAAAAATCGTATACTCAACCAAAAAATCCTTCAATTGCAATGGTCGTTCAAGTTTCAAATTTGTTTTATGTATGGGGAACAGATGTCGTCACAATTGAATCGGAATCGGATCGGGATCAGATCCATATTTTTCTGAGCTGGCTGATCCGATCCAGTTTTTTACCAAGTCTGCCGATCCGATTCTGATCCAAGCACAATTTAAAATATGCCGATCCCTGATGTAAAATTATTATGGCAAAATCAAGTACCATTCCATCAACTTGAACATAACCGTATAAAAAAACAAGTTGAAAATGAAAAAAAGCTCGAAAAAAAACATAAATCGATCATCATCCTTGATTTTTTCAGTTGCAAAATATAAATATCCATTTGTCTAACCTTAACTCCCAAAGAGTCCTAAAATAAAAATGTTCCAGACTTTAAGTTAAATAATAAAGAAAAAACGGAAAATGGTCACGCGTGACCATGAAGATACTCTGGGAGTTGATAGACCAGCGTAGTCTACTTATTGGGAAATTTCTATGAAAATATGAACCCTTCATTTGAGCTTGAGTTTAAACGCTCTATAAAAATGGTTTATGCAAAATAAGCAGGTGAGCAAGGTCAAGAGTTGATGATAGATTTTCAACGAGTTTTTATATCATTGACGAACTATTGTGCATAATGAATAATGCTGAACATACTGTAGCGTTAATTAATCTAACAGGTTGGGTGCAAAAATGAAAAAAAAAAAGATTATTTCGATTCATTCTGACTTTTCGTCACCCAAATTCCGATATATGATATATCATATATCAAATATAATTCAAACGATTAGATTAGACAATGTGATATTGATTACGGACCTAGTCAAAATTTGACACAAAATCAATTATTTTTCAAAAGCGTCTGGTGACGAACGCGTTGCAAAATAAAATCGCCTTTTGTCTGAATGTGCCGAATTTGTGCTAGGTCCTTAATCGGTATCATAGATTGTTGATTCCAGATAGGCTGTCCGGAGTCTTCCAATTTTTAATGCGCTTAAAAACCCAGTTAATAGCAAGAGTTTATAATTCAGGCCATGAACTTATATTTTCAAAATTATATTAAATGACAAAACTCACAAATAAATGCGGATAAAAATAAGGAAAAATTTTCAAAACAATTCAAAATTTTCTTCAGGATTACAGTAATATACAGATTATAAAATAACAAGTGATCATTTATTCACACATATTATTGATATTATATTAATGTGGCTGAAAATCAGAAAATTTTGTCTTTTTTCCAATATTGATAATGGTCTATTACTAATAGACTATTAGACTAATAGACTATTAGCTATTTGGTATCTACAAAACGACAAACGTGGTCACGAAATTTGACATTTTATATTTTTTAAAATTGATTTAATTTCAACATTTGAATTATTTGTTGTTAGAAACCGGCTACTGTGCCGAAAGATTTTTGAATTGATGAATTTTGAATTATTTTTGAAAATTACATTTGGTGATATCATCGAGAAATATTGGGCGAAACGTCAATTCAAGAAAGTGAAAGCATTTTAGTGAGTTTAAATTTGCAGTATCTTTTATCTAGAGAGTCACCAACGGAAGCTACAAGTTGTTGCCTACAACTACGTAGACGATTTGAAATAAGGAATTTTAACAGTCAAAAATCGGTTTCAATGCGTTTAAGAAAACTGGTCAAATAATTGCGCTCTAGCGACTTCAGTACATGATTGACTCTATGTTGCTAATACGTACATCAGAAACTCGACCTTTCCGATTCTTTTAAATGTACTTGTAAGTCTATACGATGAACTTGAGATTGACCCTGAGGTTTGACCAGTTTTTGCTCTCTAGCGACTTTTCAGTACATAATTGACGCATAGTTGCTGTTATTGTCATTAGGAAGTTGACCTTTTTTATTCTTATAAAGGAACTTTCAAGTCTCTACGATGAACTTGAGATTGACCTTGAACTTTGACCGGTCATTGTGGTTGACCGGGTGGTGATTGTGCCCTAAATCGAAAATCCTGAATTTTATAAGCCTTTTCTCCTGATTGCAGAAAAAAAGTGCGCTAGCTCCTAATTTGCAACTTTTACAGCTGAATAAAGTCAGTTATGTCAAATCGACCTTAAAATCATTTTTTTATGAAAATATTTCAAAAACCAAAAAAATCCTAAGGTCCAAAATGACCAAAAAAAACTCTACAAGATAGCTTAAACACATCGAAACCAATTATTGACTTTTGAAATTCCTTATCGTCATTTAAGTCAGTTTAAATTTGCAGTATCTTTTATAGAGAGTAACTGACGGAAGTTCGATGTGACTCACAAAATTCCTACGAAACTGAGCCTAGGTTTAACCTGACATCTTACATGTACAAAAAATTATTTCAGGTTTTTTTCTGTTGAAATTTTATCAAATTTCAGATTTTATCTTGCATTTTTATCAAATAATTAACTGTATTAAGAGGAACCTGGCAAAGAATAATATCCGATCTGATTCATTTTTCAATTTTTTCTGTTAATACTACATTTTTGCCAATTTTAACTTTAAGCGCCACGTATAAATAAATTTATTAAATATAATTCCGTAACGCCCAATTTTAGGACCTTTTTTAGACAAAAAATGTCAGGTATCCATATTATATCCCTTTATTACACTTTGGTTAGAATGCGTAGCCACTACTCATTTTATATATGGGGATATATGGAGATATATGGGGTGAATTTTATTTTATATGTTTGCAATCTTTGAATAATTATTTATTACATGGTTCATGAAACATGGCCTTCAAATTAAAATAAAATAAAGTTCAAAATAATAAGAATAAATTGATCAGCAACAATTTCGAGCAGTGCTCAATGAGCACTTTATTTCAGGAGTAGTGTACAAGATGAATATTGTCAGACAGAATATTTAAATATAGATTAAAGTAGATAATTTTATAAGGCCAATTGAAATAACGGCTATCTTTCAACACTTTAAAATGAATTTTCAATAATTTTGAAATTAACAAACATGGTAATTTCGCATTCTACATTATAATTATTATTCAAATAATATTGAACATGTCATAAGTTTTGACTCAAACTGTAGCCATTTTTGACATTTTGTCTTTTTATAATTCAATAAAAAATTGCCATCAAAATCCTATTATTTATTAATATTTGCAAATTTTTCTAGTTCTTTAACGGTTTGCATCATATTTAGCGTGTCCACCATTAATATCGACTTATAGAAATAATGGGTGGGTTCTTCTTAAACTTCTTGGTTAATAATTATATGGAAAAATGGGAAAAAAAAATTATGAAAAAAACATTAGGCTTCACGTGATCAAAAATATAGCGATTTTTCGTATTTTGAGTATTTAATTATTTAAAAAAAAGCCGCATCGGTAGGTTTTGAGTCAAAGCCACTTAGTAATGAAATTAACACACTTTTTTTAAATATAAAATTTTAGAAATTATAATTTTCTGCTCCAAAACCTCGACTTTTGCCGGATGGTGGACACGCTAATCATATGTATGATTAATATTCTTCATTTAAGGAAAGAGTCTTCTTTATTTGCGGTTTATATCTATCCTGCGAGTTCGAATCTTTCTAGTAAAGTAATTTTTTAAGAAGACATGGTAATACAAGCGAAGCGGAATCTGAGCATTTAATTGGTTCATTCCTTCCAAATATGACCAATGAAATCGGCCTTATCTGCAACCCAGAGCTTTGATTGGGTGCTTGTATTCCGCTTTGTTTGTATCATTCCAATATTCTGTCCTCTAAAAGGTCAATTACAATATTCTATCTGTCCTCTAAGGGTCTGTAATTCATATTCTTTTCTCAACGGAACTCCATCTCAAAAACGTTAACTATCTCGATAGCGCGTGTTCGAATCCCACTAATGTTGTCTTACTGATTGTCTTGAGTATGATTATAGGCAAGGGTGCTTGGTATTGGGACCGCTTAATTTTATGGGTGTGTAATTACTCAAGCAATCACTAAGACATCATCAGTGGGATTCGAACACGCGCTATAGAGATATTTAACGTTTTTGAGATGGAGTTCCGTTGGAAAAAGGATATGGCAGGAATAATTTTTAGCTTTAATTAAAGTTATCGAATAAGTGATTTAAATCGACGAGATCATCTTTTGGTAGAACTTCCTTTATGTTAAAATTACTTTATATTAAATTTCAAAGTAAATCCAAGTGAATAAATTATCCACATCTTATGATATATTTGTTCTAAAGAAATTCTGAATTTTTTTAAAGCAATTTTTCATTCTGTATTGATCCTGAAGATCATCTTTTGGTAGAACTTTTTTTATGTTAAATTAACTTTGTAATAAATTCCAAAATTAAAAACTTTAATCAAATTATTTACAAATATCTTATAATATATATTTTAAAACAAAGAGTATAATATACAGTATATTATGTACTGTATATTACGCATATTGTATATTACAAAGTACTGGCCTCTTAATCATTTGCAGCTCTAGCCCTACCACACCTGTAGCGCCCCTGGTGTGGTTGATATAGAGTAGAGCGGGACGTGCGAACTTAGTAGTTAACCAATAATTCGTATTGACCTCATAATAAGTTCAATATTCGAAAATAATTTTTTTCAAAGTTTGATGAAAAAATAATCAATTTTGTTTTTGAAAAATAATATTTCATTTCTGTTAAAGTGGGAAGATACAGAGTCAAATGCTCGGCTGTAATTCTGGTGTATTAATAAGCTGTATAGTATTTCTCGTTGGATTTATAGCTTTATATTTTGCAATTGAAGTCGGTTTATCGTCCGAGGCTGAATCTGAACTAGTAAACGAGAAACCAAATTATCAACAAGAATTAAGAATTGCACAGAAAAAGTGTGATACAGTCAATAAATATGAACTTTTATCGCCCAACAAATATTGTGCTCAAGACTGGCTCGGAATTATTTGTTATGGATAAAATGTTTAGATTAATAAATTGAGATTTAAAGGATTACTGATTATAATATTCAGCGCCAAAAAGCTGACATAATCCGACGACTATTTTGTTATTATTAGATGTATTGTTGATGCCAAGGCTGTGCAAAATACCACTTTAGGGGGTGGGGAGAGCAAATCAGATATTTTTGAATCGGCTTTCCTGAACAAACTGAAAATAGGAAAGGTTCATTCTGCGATTGATTTTGAGAAACGAGCTCAGTGGGTCATTCTGAGAAAACCAAAAAAAAAATTTCGATCGCACAAACGAGCTCTACAGGCACTAGAAAAGTGCCAAAATCAATTCTTAAAAAGTTATGTTTGGCTTCGTCTATTAACCGATTTTCATGTTTTTTTTCAATAATCTTTTATTTTCATTATCTAAAGACTCTCTAGGGCGAATTTGAAACTTCCAGCTAAAACTCGAAATATGATTTTTTTGGTCATTTTCGAAAAAATTTCCGAAATAAAAAGTGCTTCAATCAAGATATATCGTCTTGACGTAAGCCAACTTTCTCGTCTGTGTTTCACTGGCTTCCTTTTGAGCCTAATCGAAATTAAGCTATCTGGTATGTTGTTTTTTCTTTAGAGCAAATGGACTAAAAAAGATCATATTTCGAGTTTTAGCTTGAAATTTCAATTGCTCTTGAGAGTCTTTAGATATAGAAATAAGATTATTGAATAAATCATGAAATCGTTAATAGACGAAGCAAAAATAACTTTTTAAAATTGATGTTTGGCACTTTTCTAGTGCCTGTAGATCATTTGTCTTTTTTCTTGATACGATCGAATTTTTTGATTTTCTTAGATGACACTAACTGCTTTTCTGAAAATAAATACAAGATGACTTTTCATTCTCAGTTTGTTTAGGAAAGCCGATTCAAAAATATCTAATTGTGTTCCCCCCCTTAAGTGTAAATATGTTATCTTACGCAAGTTTATATGCTATAGGAGGTCACTTTCCGGTTTGTGCCAGAACTCAATTTTTGTGAGTTCGGGGATCATTTTTTGTGCCAGAATTGATTTTTGACAAGTTCCGGTCGAAAGTTTTTTTTTCAAAATAGGATTATCAAATTTAAATCATCTTTTTTCTGTGAAATAAAATTAAACTTTAAAACTTGAACTTTTTGAAAAACTTTAATGGAACTGATGATGAATTCAGAAGTATAGTCAAAAAATTAACAGATTATTTTACTTTTATTTTTGTTTGCATTAACTTTGTACCCATCTGATAAATCTAAGGCGTATTTTTTCCTTTAGTAGTGGACCTTTACTAACAGAAATTAATTTGAGAAATTTTTATACATGTAAGCCTTTACGATATTTGAAAAAAAGTTATTCCTGTATAAAGTAGTAATACACGTAAAAATTATACGGTACATAATGTTTTTTCTATCTTTCAAATGTGCATGACTTCAGACAGCCTGAGCCCTGATGCTTCGGACTGAATAAGTAACGAGAATTAATTAAGAAACCCAATTTTTATCTCGTTACTATTTTTTATCCTAACTTAGTTTTTCAACGACTGATGTGAACACTACTGCCAAAGAATTCTGCCCAAATTATTTGTTTGATTCTGACCCAACAATAAAAATTGAACGAAAATGCTTTGCAAATGGAACATGGGAAAGGATAGTCATCTCAAGGCTCATAATAAAATGTTTAAAAACTGTTGAAGAAAATAAACTTCCGACAAATATTTATAAGTTAGTACTTTAAGCTATTTCAAGTAAACTGGTAAAACATAAAGATCAAGTTTTTTTGTGCAAAATTCACGCCAAAAAAAATGCGCGGCTTTAACATAACCTTTTTCGAAACAAGGTTTTTCGTATAAATGTTCTCGAAAAAGAAATCATTTTTTTGCTGAACCGCAATCCCTGTATACTATCACGTTACAACTGATAGCGACTTCTTGCAAAGAGCTTCAGCCTCATCCCTCTGATTAATTAGTAAAGTTTTATATTCTGGACGCCCTCTTTTCCTTCGTATTTAATATAACGATCATTTTATAATTGTATTACAATTTGCAAAGGCTGTCCGCGCAAATTCATATCTCGCGATGTATCATTTGTATTAAAAAAAAACAATTTTGTTGACAATTTTTCAGAGATCAAGAATTTTTTTTTGAAAATTTGAAAAAATACCGCTTTCTGATTGCTCGAATTTGAAAATTGTTATATCACTGATTTAAAATCAGGCATTTAAAATATCACAATCTTCAAAAATTTGCCAAAAAAGAGTATTTTGGATATATTTGCAGGAGAAATTTTCTTGAGTATAAATGATGTGAAGGTTTTATTTGTTTAACCCCCTCACTCATTCGATATCCCCCTGAGGCACCAAAGCCACTTTTATGGCTCGACCTTGAAGCTCTATTATCCGAAAAGTATAAGTGATTTCGATTTAATTATTTTTCAGTCATTGAGATAGAGGATAGACTTAACTTTATGGATGAATATATTTAGATAATTAACACTTTGAGAACTTATTAGAGGCAGTGGAATAACGAAGTTGACTAACACTGTTCCCTAGAAAAAACTATAGGATTTTTGTAATAAGATGCAAATTAAATTAAATAGAATAAAATCCGCTCCGCTTTCTTATTGATGAGCAATTTTTCTGTTTCCAAAAAAAAAAAAAAGTTCTACATTTAATAGAAACATTATTATTTTTTCAAAAGATAGTCAAGACGACTTCCTAAAAACTGAGTATTTTAGACCTTGTTTGTTACGAATAAATTATGAGATAAAGCTGCTAAAAAAAATTTTAGGGAAATCCAGAAAAAAAGTAGGATGAAATATATTTCGAACAGCTCATCAAAAAAAATTTATTTTCATTTTTTTTAAATTAATCGCTAACTCTATGGGCAATTTAAACCTTCAACTTCAATTTCAATTTTTTTTTGTCTTTTCTGGTTTTTTCAAAAAAATGAAAGCCAATTTTAAGGCTCTATGAGTAAGAGGATTAAGGTTTTTAGGATTTAAGATGTGTCAGCACTTTTTGCATGTCTTTAAAATATTTCTTGAATAACGTTCTATTTTAGTATTGTGAATGTGATAAATATTGTTGGTGCATCAATTTCTTGTTTTGCTTTAATCATTTCAATTGTGATACTTTTGTCTTTGCGGAAAATAAGATCAACTCGAAATTACATTCATTGTAACCTCTTTCTAGCTATTATCGTGAATACAATGTTCAAAACTGTTTTGTTTATTCAAGGTAAGAAAGTTTATTAACAAAATAACGGTTCGCAAAAAATTCAACCGAACAATAGCTGAAGAAAAATTTTCCTTAATTTTTATTTATACAGTATGTCTTTGTTTAAATAGCGATTCGCTGTCAGCGATAAAGAAAAATTACATTTTGACACCTGGCTTTTGATATGCTTAGAAGCAATTTGATTAATTTCAGACTTAGTGATTTAAATGATCTCAAAATGTTTTTTGTCCAAATCAGACCTCGGCAAGCCAGAGGTATTTGTCTGGCTTGACTTGGCTTGGCTTGACCAGACGAACAAAGATCCTTGGTTTGGCTTAGCTTGGCTTGACCAGACAAGAAAATTGTTGGCTTGGCTTGACCAGGCAACAAATTTCGTTGGCTTGGCTTTACCAGACGAAAAAAATTTGTTAACTTGACTTGAGGACCTTAATTTTAAGGACCAAGCCAATCCAAGCCAGTCAAGCCAAGCCAGTGGGTGCCAAGTGGAGTTGGGAAATTACCACCAAAACAAATAAATTACTTTGGACCCCAAACATAACGAAAATTTCTATAGTTTTTTGCCGAAAAATTTGGCTAATATTTGACATATCGACGATATTGCCACTTTCGGCAATTTGAGGACCAAATGAAGTTTAACGTTTAAACAAAAGTACTGTATGCGTTCGAAATGACGTCATAATTTGAACAGTTTTACAATTGCTTCAAATGATGTGAATTTCAAAGATGAGTAGAATTAAGTACTCCACTAAACGCAATCGAAAAAATACTCAAAAGGGTAAATTTAGGAATTTCAATCTTGAATTATGACGTCATTCATGACGCACTGAAAGTTATTTGTGACGAAAAAAAACTCTAATTGCATGGCGTTTCAGCTAAATCTAAAAACTCAATTTATTTCAGATAACGTAATCTTGATTCATTTAGCACTGTGTCATTTTGACACATTTAGTGAGGTGACCTCTGACATGGATTTAACATTCAGAATATTAAATTTGTCCCTTTAGCAATAATTCAGAATCCTTACCAATAAAATGAAATAAAACCATATTTCATCGTTCGACCTGATTGATCAAAATTAATGGTTTTCTCGATAATCATTCTTGACCGTTCAGTTCCAACCAAAGCTTTTAGTTCGGATTTTGACAGATTGTAGGTCATGCAATACCAGTACAAAAATTATGTATTATTGGCAAGGCGTGTCCTTATATTTTATGAAAATCATGTTCGAAGTTTTCCATTAATATTATCCTTTTTCCATCCTAAGTGGATCTTGAAAATGAGGGAAATCTCTATAGCGCGTGTTAGAATCCCTCTAATGTTGTCTTGGTGATTGTGTTAGTGATTGCATTAGTGATTACACACCAATCAACATTAGCGCTCCCAATATCAAGCACTTTTGTCTATTATCATACCCACGACAGTCACTAAGAGATCATTAGTTGGATTCGAACACGCGCTATAGAGATGACCCTAATTTTCAAGATCCACTTAGGTTGGAAAAGGGATATACAGTATATCATATACTTTATTATCAGGATAAACAAAATAAACTAAATTCTATTATCAACAAATTTGAATAAGTGAAATTTGGAATTTCCGAAATTTTTCTCACATTTGTATTCATAGGAGTTTTGGCCAAGCCGTACTGATTAGAGTGCAGTTATTAATTATAATTAAGAGTATTCTCAAAAATTTTATAATTGGTTGTTATAAAAATACAACAATAAACCCTATTAAATCAAGCCCTCATGAAATTTATATTGACATTTTCAAACCATACTTTAATATTTATTATATATAATTATATATATTCAGATCAAGCTTAATTATATTATAAAGACTGTTTAACATTGAAATATATTTCACAATTCGCCTATCTGCCGACTATCAAGTCGATAATATGAATACAGGTTGAATTTTAGGTTATATTATAATTAAGTTATATTATTTAGGTTATATTATAATACCGAGCAGAAAATGTTATATTATAATTTGAATTATAATACATGTATAATTTATATTATATAATTAGCCTTGACTAGTCGGAGATAAGCTGAATTGTTTATTTCGATGTTAAACCATTACAGTTGGTAAAATGGCAAACATTTCACTTTTCACAGAATATCCTGCATATTATATATATGCTTCATTTGAGCATACAATGAGGGTAACCAACCACGATTTTTTAAGCTCTAAAAGTCGTTAAAATCCCGTTCATTGTGTTTTCTCAATTTGATTGATAAAAAATAATCCGAGGGTTAATTTAAAATTGATTTTTTAGGTAATGGATGGATTCAAGTGATTGATAATATTTGTGCAATAACATTTCTTTCGATTTATGGGTCTATTTTACAAATGACATGGACATTATTTGAAGGAGTTCATTTGCATTTACTATTGAGCCTTTCTTATTTGCCAAAACATAATTATTATTTAACTGTCCTTATAGCTGTTGGATGGGGATATCCACTTTTGCTTATTTTTGGACAATTATTACACGTATGTATTAAATATTTTTTTTTTCATTGTAAAATTTTGTAGTTACGAAAACATTCTTTTAAGGGAGTGGTCGACGATATTTGAATGTTTTTAAACATATTGTTTTTCTAACTAAGCACCTCTTTTTAAATTTTTGGACTTATTTTAGATCCGATAAAAAAATATGATGTTTTCAGAAAATTTTCCAAAGTTTTTATTGAAAAGTACCAATTTCTATCAAATTTTTTTTACGTATTTTTTGTCAAATAAATATACTTTATGACGATTTGAAATAAGGAATTTCAAAAATAAAAAATTGGTTTTTATGTGTTCAAGCTATCTTGTAGAGAATTTATTTTTGGTCATTTTAAAATGTAGATTTATCTTTTTTTATCGAAAAAATTTCCAAAAAAATCGATTTTAGGTCAATTTTTCCGTGATTTTACAGGTAGTATCTGATCCAGTTCTAGCGAAGCGTAATGAAATGCTAGAAGGCTGATTTTTTGGCCAGTCGAAAATTAAGCGTTTTTCGGTTACCCGTTTTTTTATGAAGGGTCGGACGACGCAATATTGACCTCTAATGACCGGTCAAAAGTTTAAGGTCACATCGTCAGTTCATGCGTATAGAATTGTAACTACCCAACAGAATTGAAAGGGTCAACTTTCTGATGAACTAATTAGCAAACTATGGTCAATAATGTACTGAAAGGTCGCTAAGAGAGCAAAAACTAGAGAGGCGAAAAAGTTATTGCCTCTTCTAGCAACCTTCCAGTACATTATTGACCCATAGGTTGCAATACGTTCATCAGAAAATTGCTTCGATTCTTTTGAGGGTACTTGCAAGTCTAAACGTGAACTGAGGTTGACATGTGGTGTTGCCAGTTATTGCTCTCTTATAGCGACCTTTCAGTCATTATTGACCATACATTGGCTAAGACGTTCATATCAGAAAGTTCGACGTTCCGATTCTTTGGGGTACTGACAATCTAGAACGATGAACTTGAAGGATGACCTTGAACTTTGAACCGGTATTAGGGTCAAATATTGGTCGCTCCGACCCTCAATCAAATAAAAAGAGTAACCCCGGAAACGCTTAATTTTCACTGGCCAAAAAATCTCCTCTAGCACTTCAAAACGGCTTCGCTAGAACTGGATCACATACTACCTGAAAATCACGAAAAATTGACCTTAAAATCAATTTTTTTGAAAATTTTTCATAAAAAAATAAATCCTACATCTTAAAATGACCACAAAAAATTCTCTACCAGATAGCTTGAACACATTAACCAATTTTTTATTTTTGAAATTCTTTATTTCAAATCGTCTATTTTAAATACTTAATAAAAGGGTACAAAAAATAAAAATTTAACATGCATTTTATAGTCATTTTACTTGTCCAGTTGAACCTGTATTTTTCAAGACCATGATAGACTGTCCATTCAGGTATTTTTCATCTTGGTTTCGGCGCCAATCGGATGCAATCACATAATTCGATTCAATTAATTTCTTTATACAACTTCTGCCCAATCGCGATTTTCAAATTGTCAAAAAACGCAAAAAAATCGAAATTTCACATCTGAACATTGATTTTTACATAAGATTATTGAAATTAATTAAATTCATTCCAATTTTTGAAAATTTTACAGACCAGATTTATTTGGGAACTGGATCAAAATTTGACTTCATTCACAAGATAAAAGATGTGCTATACAGTATGGCATAAACTATTACTTAAAATGCATGACTAGATATTAAATCATTTATATTTGGATCAAATCCGATTAGTTACGAGTGTCCAATGTGTTATAACGTGATTTTGGCTTAAATAA
>SCLH01000153.1:157138-173956 GCA_004367855.1 Oikopleura vanhoeffeni
TATGAAAATTTTTCGCAAATCAAGTCCAAAATTTTTTATTAATGCTTTTTTGAAATTTTTTTGAAAAATCAGGCCGAATCAGTTGTGTTATTTTCTGGTATCTATTTGATTTCCGTATTTCAACCGATGGAAGGGTCAATCGAATATCGTTTCTGAACTACTGATGAAATTTACAACACTTGCTTGTGACACCGGTTTGGCACGCAATTTATGAAAAATTTATTTTTTTTCGAAAAATCTATATAAAGTTCCGCAACTTGCGGGTGTAGGCTACTTTAATTTTTAAAATCAGGACATTTTTTCATATTTAAACTCAATTGAAGGTCAATTTTTTCTTAAAAAGCTGTTTTTCTCTATTTTTCATGGAAAAAAAACTTTCATATTAAAGAAATTTTTTCATGTGGATAATAATTCCCCCACTGATTAGTGCATTACACCCGAAAATGTCTAAAGTTTATGAATATCGTCTTTAAAAAATCCCACATCGGGTCAAGGTGGAAATGGAGTTGTAATGAAAAGTGGTTTTTGATATTTTTACAGATACTTAAGTATGTTGAGAAATTAAAAATATGAACGTGTGCAAGAATGAACACTTTTATTGAAGATAAAAATAAAATAAAAATTTTTCACATTTTTTTTCTCTCAAAAATCACTCCGAAAAATGTACCAATCTCCCACATTGCTGCTACCCCCTTAAGGTGGTTGGATATCTGCAAGCTTGTTCAAATTTATATATTGAAGAACATGGTTAAATTCACATTACACATTTTCGACATAATTAACTGGCAGTGGAAAGAATTTAAAAATTGTGCACTTTTTTTTCGCCGAAGAGTTATCATAGCTGAAACTTTCGGTTTCTGGTGGAAAATTCAATCAAAGCCAAATAAGGTATCGACACCAGATATGATTTAGTGAAATTGAAAAAAAAATTTGAAGAAAGCTTTTGAAAAGTTAAATTGTCCAAAAATAATAAACCAGATAAAATGTATTTTAATCAGTGATTTATCAATTGCATAAACTGGGCTGTCCGCGGTGTCGAAAAAATCAACAGTGACTATTTTTTGAGGAATTCAAAAAGTGTTAAATGCGCCATTGTTTAAATTTGAACCAATCGGATCGTTCATTTTGGCTAAGCTTTAAATTTATTTTTCGCTGATTGTGAATATATACATTTAAAAAATGTGTATCATCAAGTTAAGCCTTTTTTCATCATTGAAGGACGAAACACACAAGAAAATGGCTAAAATTTCATGTTTTTGTTGCTTATTTTTGCCTCAAGCAGCAAATATTCTCATCAATTAATGCAAATTAGTAGATTTCTTTATGATTTTAAAGAAATAAACGTTTTATTGTTCATTTCTTTGAAAATGAATTAAAATAAATTTGAAACTAGTTAGGTAAAATAACTATGATCAATAAAAAGTAAGTTTTTTGTTTATTTTAAAAATTTTGCAGAAAAAGTTTTTTTTATAGATTCAAACTATAATCTTTAATTTTTTGTCGTGGAAACGTGAGTGTTATTTAGAGAAAATCAGTTCAATCGCATCTTTTATAAATCATGTATTTTTAGATAAAGATCAGTCATACTGACGATTGCTTCAAAAAAGAATCTGGTCTTCATTACTGGAACGAAATCCCAATTATAATAATGTTAGTAATAAACTTTGAAATATTTGTTTTAATTATTCAAAAAATTTCTTCCAAATTGATTCCTTCACGCCGAAAATCGTGCCAATCGCCAACTGGTTATGGTGGAGGACATCCAGGACACACAGCACCAAACAGATCGTCACCGCCATTAAGCTAAAGATGAAAAATATTTTGAAGTCATTATTTGAATGAATGATTAAAACAAAGATAATTATCGATCAAAAAATTACAAGAGATTTGTGCGAGTTTTTAAGGTTCTCATGATTAAAATTCCAAATTGAACTTGTGTTTTATCTTGCTTCGATCTAATTTTAATTTCGTTGTAAAATTAATGTAATTTACGAAAAAACGGGACGAAATTCACGTTCAAGCCTGTTCAAACTTAAATTGTTTTTGAGTTCAAATTTTAAAAAGCCCCATTTTGACCTAAATTATCGATAGAATCCGAGAAACCGCTAACGCAATTTTTTATACTAACTTTTTTAGAAAATTATAATATCCGATCTTCGTTCTGAAAAACTTTTAGGTGAAAATCAATTCAAATAAAAAAATTGAAAATTTTAAAACAGCATAATTTGACCAAGAGATGGCGATTAAAAAAAAATTTCCGAAAAATTCTAATTTTTTCATTTTTTTGTCTTCGGTCATTGATTAATTTTTCCCATGTTTAATTTTTTCATGTATAAATAGGTGAAATTCCCTGAGGTTATTTAGGTGGGAAATGAATTTTTTCGAATTTAAGTTGTTTTCACATAAGCAGGACAGTGGTTAATTTTTGTTAAACTCAGTTTTTTTAAACTCAGTCGGTTTCAGCCTTATTTTTCATTGAACTTTCTGTATAAAATTAAGTGGTTGGACCGAGTGAGAATAAAAGGTATTTCAATTGTTTTTCTGAGACTTAAAACATTTTATTATTGGGTATTGAATAAATACTATTAATGATGAATTTATATCTTAAAATAATGATTAAAATGGCAATAACTGGATATTAATATTAATATTGGCCAGAACCCTATCGATTAATAATCGTCGATTATGCTTATTTTTGAGGTTAGTTCAATTAAGGTTTCTCGATTTCTGCGAAAGTTAATAATTGAAATACATTCTTGAAAGAAATCGAATAAAAAATGACATTGCCAGCAACTATATGCTATGTATGTGGGGCATATTAAGCAAGCCATAAATACTTGGTCTGAATTTATACTCTTAATAGACGGTGGTAGAAGCAAGCTCTTAAGGTAACTTTTTTTTAGAACACCAACAGTTTTGTCGCTGTCATTTATAGAACGGAACAAGATATTCGCAAACGAATTTTGGCATCCAACAGACTTATGAAAATCCAAGACCAAAATTTTGTGATTTTTTGACGGATGTCCGGTTTACCGTAATTGACGCGGTAAAGGTTAACAAGACGATTCTGAGAACACGGCACATTCTTCGAAGGTCAAATTTTTCGGCATGATACAACTTGTCGTCAAAATTTTTTGGCACAAATATTTTTGTCATATGACACCGGTGAAATAGAGCCAATTGTATTATATATGGGGAAATTTCACCAGTTGAAAATTCCTCCTTGGTGTAATGGTTACTGCTCGAGCCTCTGATGCTGTGCTGTTGGGGTTCGAATCCTGACAAGTGCATACTTTTTTTTTAAAACAATTTTTGATTTTTTTCATGAAAAAATAGTGAGCGCAGTTAGACCGCCTTGAAGGCGTAATATAACAAAAAAATTTGCCAACCATTTTCTCTCGATAAACTACCCAGGTAAGTATATTTCCAGCTTCGTAGGTCCCTTGATGTAAAAGATACAAAAAACTGTAATTTGACCCTTTTAGCGGTGTCACATGACAAAATGAAATTTGCCAAAAAATTTCTGACAAAAAGTTGTAGTAACTGGAAAAAAAGTAGCTTCGAATGATGTGTGGTGTTCTCAGAATCGTCTTTTTAGACCCTTACCAGTCAATTACCGGTAAACCGGACATCCGGTAAAAATCACAAAAATTTGGTCTTGGAGTTTTTTATTAGCTGCTGGATGCAGAAATCCGTTTTCAAATATCTTGTTCCGTTCTATAATGACAGCGACAAAACTGTTGGGGTTTTCTAAAAAAAAATTTACCTTAGGGCGTTCCAAGAATGAAAGTCTGACTTTTTTTATTTGCTTATAGAAAAATAACCGTGAAAATATTACAGCGAAACTAATATTCTCTATCCCTTTTAAATTTACTTTTCAATATTTTCATTATTACGTTAAATTTGACAAATTTTAACCTTGATAAAGATTACAATTGTTTTGATATATTTTATGAATATCAGCATAGTTTCTCGACTAAACCGTAGACTTTACGGTATAGTCTATACGTAAAACCTATTATATTTTGTTTCCAATGGTTTATCGAAAAACAATTTTCACAAATTAAACGGTCTGATTATAAATTTTTTGAAATTGCAGGAAAGTACTATTGATTGATTCAAACAATCAACAAAAAAATACTCTGTGGGACATTTGAGTGACCAACCGTGCACCGTAGATAATGAACCATACGTAACACGTATAACGTGTAGATAAAATATAAAAATATTCGAACGAAAATAAATTCGTACAGAGTAAATCAGTACACCATTGTATTTTCAAGTTGGTTTTCGAAAGGCATTTTTACGTATAAATGTATGTGGCTTAGAATTTTATTAATGTTATGCAAATTTCTTATCGGATATGTCGTTATCACAGTATAAGCGCTCAAAGTTAAACCTGAAAATGGGCTCTGGAGAAGTTTTGATTTTTGAGCCTCCATGGGTTAATTTAACTTTTAACGTATCTTTGAACTTAAATATGACTTTTCGAAATTTGTTACTTTTTCTAAGTTTATGAATTTGTCAATTTTTTCCATCTTTTTCCAGACTTGCGAAGGCTACGCTGACATTAATTCCAGTAATGGGAATGCAAAATTTATTATTTATTCTTATTCCATCTGAAGGGATAGAACACAAAACAATGGAAATGAGAAGTTTAATTGAACAGTCGTTAGAAGCTTATTCTGGATTATTAGTTGCTATTATTTATTGCTATCTTAACCATGAAGTTCAAGTAGAAATTGGCAGATATATTATGAACACTAGAATGAGGTGAATATTTTACTTTAATTAAAAAGGAAATTTGTTCAGAAGAAATATTCTTGACCTTACGGATATTAATCGCATGATGTACTTCTTGACCTAAAGCACAAATATGTCAAAGTTAGATCAAGTGGTGGGTTGCACGTTTAATTTCTAACATTTCTGTGAAATGTCTACTTTATGAAATGTCTAATTTGTGAAATTTCTACTTTTTAAAATGTCTACTTAGTGAAATGTCTACTTTGTGAAAAGTCTACATTGTGAAATGTCTTCTTTGTGAAATTTTTACTTTTTGAAATGTCTACTTTGTGAAATGTCTACTTTGTGAAATTTCTACTTTTTGAAATGTCTGCTTTGTGAAATGTCTATTTTGTTAAAAGTCTACTTTGTGAAAAGTCTACTTTGTGAAATGTCTACTTTGTGAAATCTCTACTTTTTGAAATGTCAACTTTGTGAAATGTCTCCTTTGTAAAATGTTTACAATTTTTAATTATAAAATTGTATATGACTATTTTTCAAATTAGTATCACACTTACAAATGTGGACGATGCTCGCTTTGGAACTACTACTGTAGTAAAATATCTGCAAAAAGTTCGTTTTATCCGCCAAAATTTAAAAAAAATGAGTTCAAAGTAGACATTTCACGAAGTAGACATTTTACGTACGACCCGGGATTACCGATGGATTTTTGCTAAATATCAAAAAAGAATAAAGTTCGGTAAACTATTTTTAATAACAAGCTAAATTTGTTAGAAATAATGAAGTGTACAAATATTTGTATTGTTAGGCTGGCCGCGGTTGTCCCCTAAGGCGAAACTATACGTTTCTTTTAAAAAGTGCTAATCTCAAAAAATTTACAAGCTTTCAAATCCAGAAAATTTTGAAAATTAGACTATCACAGCTAAGTAATGACCTGTGATAGTCTAATTTTCTGAGGGAAAAACCGCGTTGAAATTTCACGTATAGAAAAAAAAACAGAAAGAGAAAAATATTAGAGAATTATCTCGAAAACTGCGGTTTTCTGATTTTGGGTGTTTTTGACGCGTCATTTTCTAGATAGTCCGCGGCTAGCCTATGTATTGTACAATTTCTATACATTTTGCTGAATTTATACATTTCACTTTTTATGCATTCTACGTTTTATACATTTTACTATCGACTTATTGTTGAAAACTTTTTTCTAATTAATTTGAGTACGAAAATAATATTTAGATGGGTAATTTTTGAAGAACGAAAAACAGAAGTTGAAGAATTTCGTCGTCGTGTGACTCGTGCTCGTGCTTTATCTTCTGGATCGTCCGACTGTTCTAAGGAGCGGAATCGTCATCGTGTTTTTTCAAATCCCTTTTTAAGGAGGGGAAGTTAGGGTGAAGAAAAAGTGCCACAAAGTCAGGAATTTTTCAAAAGGATTTTATCGGCTGGAAGAACTTTTTAAAAAGCTAGTTTTTTCCAAGATCATGAAGTATAAAAACGAAAATAAAATGAGGTGAACAAAAACTAATGTTTGATGATCATAGGAATCCCAAGTATGACTTTTCTTGGAATGGTATTATAACCTATGGCGAATTAAAAGCCGTTTTAGAACTAAAAATTAAAATTTTATTCTCGTTTTCGAAACATAAAATTTTTTTAAATTCGATGAAATTTTCAAACAAAAATTTTTTTTTCATATAAACTGAACCAGTCACGCTTTGTTTAAAAAACGCAAAATAACTTTTTTATCACTTCCGGATCACCAGATATAGCCAGCCGATATAATTTATCTTCCTACTATACAATATATAGTCACCTCATCTAGCGATCAAATTTTGTCGCCCACACGAGAGCATTTAATCATTTCTATAATATTGAGGACCATCAACGCGAGATGAGGAATCTTCACTTTATAAAAGTGTTGAAATTTGCAGTAAATAAACTTTACCACATTTAAATTAACAACACATTTTCTTAGACAATTTATCAGACAAAATTGTGTAACTTAAATTATTCACCCGTCTTTAAGTACTTCACAGTGTCAAATGACGGATCCACTGTCAGAATCCGACAGATCCGAAACTGGTGTAAATTTAATTTCAAAAAAAGGACCAGCAACCTCAAACAGTGCCCAAAGTATTCTCCCACCTACACTTCCGTTTGTATAATTTTATATTTCCTGAAACATTTCTGCTCTAAAACATTCCAGTTATGAATGAATAAAAAAAATATTAATCGAAAAAATTATTTTTATGTTTTTTTTAATGAAAATATAGACGATTTCGAGTATAGGGGTAGTCTTTTGAATCAATTTTGTACTCTAAAAAACCAGGGAGGAGATACATTTTGAGAGAATAATTCCGTCAGTTTTGTAAGAACGTTTCTGATTGGACGAGCGATCCGTCACTTTTAATTTTGTTTGAGGATGCAAGATTTTTGTTCAAATATATCAAAGGAAGGTAATGTTTGGTCCGACGATTTGTACTTTTGCTACAATTGGCAATTGAAAACTCCATTTTTGACTTAAAATGCGACGACCACCCCCTTTGGTGCATTTTGAGAAATAAGGATATTGGCTCTTGATGAAAAACTTTTCACTGGGTTTATATATTCTTCTCAATGTACCATCAAGTAATGTTTCATAATTCAGGCAAATTTTGTAAGTACAGAATTATTGCTTTTTAAGAAAATTTTGAGTTTGAATTAAACTTTTCGAATTCGACAAATTATGAGAAATTTTTGAAAAAAGTTCCGAACATTGTAAAAAAATGCCTTATTTTTTGTTCAATTTTTTTTCTAATATTTGTTTGAAATTAACGAAAAACACTCTTTAAAATGATTACTTTAACTTTTCGCGTTGGTCACCGAATTTTTTTAATATGCTATTTGAAAAATCATATGACATGGTTTTGTGATTTTTGGTCAGAAATAATTGGAAATATTTCGAAAATCTTCAAACTTAATGTTCTGAAATCATCAACTGAAAATATTGAGAATGCCAGCTTTAACTTAATTCGAATATGTCCTCGTTTTGTTTCTTTGCTCTTGTTTCTACTCTGAATCATAATTTTTGCAACGAAACTACGGTTTGGGAGAAATAGGTTGAGTCCCTCGCCAATCGAAAATAAAAAAATCTATCACACTAAACTTGCCAAATTCTTAAGCCGTCTCGACCTCCGAATTCAATTTATTTCATTCATCTCATGAAAAAAAATATTCCTTACGCTGTGCCAAAATTTCGGTTTTTTTCGACTTTTTCGGAAATTGTCAATTTTCGATTTTGACGTCAAAATAGTACTAAACCAAATAAAATAAATTGAATTAGGTTGTCGAGACCTTTTTTCCGGTAACTAATTAATAAAACTGAAATAATTATTTTACTTCAATTTTGACGCCTTCAAGCTAAATCTTCCGTTTATTGAGTGTGATTTTGAAAGACGATTTATAAAGTAAAAATAATCGATCTGAAAAAATCAGATTAAATGAAGTAAGCTCAATAGTGACAAGTTTCGTTCGGAAAAGTTTTTATCCGAAAATTTTAAAGTGCAAAAAATTTCCAATCAAGAGAAAAAAAATTGAAAAAGTGCAAATTTGTCAAAATGCACCGACCCCCTAAAGTACTTTTAAAAATCAAACTACATGTGTATAAATTATACAGTATAATAAATTATACAGTATAATCAATTTAAACTTGCAGTATCAAAACTAACAATCTTGTATTATATGTATCACATAGGAACGTTATAAAACTGATACTACACTTTTGGCTCTGTACTGAAAGATCTACAGAAAATGCGTCGGTGCAACGTCAGTAAACCATCGAAGACAAATAATCCAAAATTTTATCAAATTTATGGAAAATCGACTTATTGACGTAAATCGTTTTCTGTGCAATGTACGATATTTGAAGGAAAATTAAATTTATCACGTGAATTCAATTAAATTACATCGACGCAAAATCATTCATATGAATTATAGAACGTAAAACTTGTATATTATATAAGTTATATTATAAAACTCACATACATGGACATATTATTTGTGACATATTTGATATATTTTAATTTATCATATGAAAATGACTCATCATGAAATCATGATCCGAAACGTAAGAGGAATTACAAATTTCATGATGACGAAAAAATAATCATTTATAAAATCATTTCTATACGGGGGGGGCGATAACGCCGGCCCAATCTCGCTGAATTTGCCGAAATCGCCGAAAAAAACCTACGCAATTTCATGATTTTTAGCTGAAATAATTCTTGTGCCAATATTGCCGAATTAACCGATACCACCAATTTTGTGAGCGTCACGAATGACGTCATTTTTAAAATTTAACAGGGCCTTTTACATACTTTTTGGTTTATTCTGTTAACATCAGTCAGCCAAATTAACATTTTGTTGTGAACTTACGATTCTACATAATAAGTGAAAAATAAACATTTCTAAAAACAGAAAAGTCTCTTTTCAAAAATATAATGATATTATATAATTTATAATATATATTATATATATTATATATATTATATTAACGAAAAACTTATGCTTCTTCTGTAAATAGAGATCTGGGCGCATACCACGTACAATTGTTATCAAGGATTCGTCATCTTGCGTATGTAAGCTTTAACTTTTAATGCGCTATGATGATACATGCTCTCAAATGATCCTCTAGGCGAGGTATTTCTTATCAGTATTGTATAAAATATGCTTTAGAATCTCTCCGAACGTAATAATTTTTGAAGTTCTTATAATCCATAGTTTTACAGTACGATAAAGTAATGATACCTTCCATCATGTTAGTAGGCTGACCTGTTCAAAAACCCAAATCTACGTCGTCAAGTCCTTTAATACCCACATGTGCCGCTGTGTCTTTAAACACATCAATAAATAAACAGCCACAGAAAAATTTTTGATGGTTCATATTTTTGTGGCATTCAGCAATTACTTATTAGTCATCAAATTCAATTTTCAAACGCATTTTTGCATTTTATGGAATGATCTTCAGAATTTATTAATTTTTAGATGAATTGACGTTGTTTGATAATTTCCTAGTCATCACAAATGAGCAAATTATTCCTATTGATATTTTCAGGAATGCTTTATTAATAATCACCAGCAAGCTATAATTAGACAGGGCATCTTTTATGCTATAAATAAATTGATATACATTGTGTTAAATAACATTATGAATTTGAAAGTTTTAATTATTTTAATATCCACGGTTTTTTCTTGTGATTTATTTTCAATTAATAGAAAAACAAAATTGAATTCTGGACAAAATATTTCACGCTTGAAATTACGGAACTTATTTTATCAGATTAAGACATGGGAAAATAAAAAGTCAAGCAAATTGAACTTGAACTTCTCTTTACTCCGATCATTCAATTATTACTAAAAACTACATATTAACTAAAAACTGTTTATTTACAAAATGACGGGGTTTTTTAGTGTAAATCTAGCTTATCGCAAGCAATTTGAAAAGGCTATAAGTTATAGGCTATAAATTATAGCCTATAATAACATATTGGAGCAGTAACTAAATTTGTTAGTGCATATCCCCTATTCACACTTTTGTTAATATCCCGGGTCTACTACTTAAAAAACACACTACGTTTCCTTATCAGGGCCGGGATATTAACAAAAGTGTGAATAGGGGATATGTTAATTCAAACCATGAGGATAACTTATCGGAAAAATCAATTTTTATTTAAGTTTTCATGACCAGAAGGCAATTTTAAATATTTAAATTTTTTTATAAAAAATTGCTATTGCTCACAATTAAATTAACACATTCTCCCTCTAAAAAGTTTTCTTTCGCATTTATCTGTGTTCTCGGTTAAGGTGCTAAATAAATTGAAGCTGCTTTCCCAAATATCTCTAAACTGATTTAAACCACACAGTGTGGTCCACACTCCTGAAGATGCTAATAAAAGCGAAACGTTGAAATATTATTGTTTTAATTTAAAATATGCGAAATGTCAGCTTGTTTTGACTCTCGAATACCCAATAACATTCGCATTTTCCAACCTTTTGCAACAAAATTTTCTTGGATTTTAAAAAACCCACGCACTATTTAAATGATGATCTCAGATAATTTGTTTTTGACGTTAATTGGCAAAAATCGAATATTCAAATTTTTACAACAATGGAGAAAATCTATTTTTACTATTTTTCGTGAGAGTTTGACCGTAAATTGGAAATATAAAAACGCGAATTTCTTGGCGTCCAACTGGAATACAACCCCTTGAAAAATTCATCACTATTGAATGCAGCATGGAAAACTATTTCCCTGGTGGAGAACAAAAATGAAACGTTGATTAACAAAGACAAGATAACTTGACAGTTCACAATTTCACTACTGTTTTGTATTTAATCGGACCATGAATAGACGGCTGACCAAATATATTGATAATTATTACGGAGAATTTGTCATGTTATGAATAAAAGCTACTTGGAATTGCTTGCATATTTCTACCATTTAAGTCAAAAACATAGCCTGCCATGAAAAAATAAATATTCAAATATATCAATTAATAATCCAGAATTCAGTTTCGTAAAATTAAAATTTTTTTCATTTTTGCAACACAAAGATAAAAGAACACCTTACAACAAATATTTGATTTTGAAGGGGTTTTATTTCAAGCACATAAAATTTTTCGTATGATAAGTTCTCTGGTGCGCAACCCTCAGCATAGATATTAATATTATATTCCTGAAAATTTATTTATTTCGCATCACATTTTTTGGCATTTATTTTGTCCTCAAAATGATTCAACTGTAAGTTTTAACTAAAACTGAACACTGTACTGTGTAGTTTTTAATAATAACTTAATGTTCGAAGTAAAAACAGGTTTAGGTTTAATTTGATTGTCTCTTCTTCTTCCCAAGGTTCAATTTGCATGAATATTTCCCACATAGAGCGTGAAAATTTTTGTCAAGTAATAAGTTTTGGTTTTCTTTTTCTTAATAAAAAATCATAACAAAAGACCATGAATATAAAGAAAACGAGAATTTTAAAATTCATTTTTAATTGAACTAATTTATTAAACTGTTCTGTTTATATATAATTGTATAACTGGCCAGAAAGATGCCCTGTTAAACTATAGCTGGCTGATGTTAATAAAAATATTATAAACGTCATTAAACATGCACTTTTTTACAGAAATGGAAATATCTACCAAATTGGTATAATCAGTCAACATTTTTTATCAAAATTTATTTCTGTTGATTTTCAGCTTAGAATACCGTGCTTTTACTAGAAGATATTTTTCAAAGAACTCTGATCGCCAGACCCCTTATCCCTTTCCAGCTTACAGAACCCCCTTAACCACCTTTTGTGAATCTAGGATGTGCGGTTTGAGGGAGCCAATCCTGACGCTCCTAAGACCCCTCCTAGCCACTCATCGGCCGCTTTTCAGCCCGCACATCCTAGATTCACAAAAGGTTGTTAAAGGGTTATTACATCTCCTTTCATGGTCTATTTTAGAGCGAAAACAGGTACAAGGGTGGCAAATTGATAGGGTTTGCTTACCGTATGCAGCATATTTTCACTTAAAATTTTCGAATTTATTTGAGCGGGGGAATTGCCTGATAAAGCCGAATAAAATAATGGAAATTTTGATACTATGTGAGTTTTGAAATACTTCGTGAGATTCCGAAAAAACAAATTTCCAAGAAAAATGATTTTCATAGGACACTTGCTTTGCGGAAAAAACTAACTTTTTCTAGTCAAGCAATATAAGTCGATTTTGGCCGAAATCAATTGGTGGACATGCTAGGTATGCATCTTTTTTAAAAGCTTGCCCTATGTTGCCATTTTGGTTCCACTGTTGATAATACTTTTCAGTTCATTATAATCTTGCAGAACTAAACAGAAGATTGTGACGGCAGAAATGACAGCAGGCAGACTTTTTCATACCTGATTTTCATAAAAAATACCGACTTTGAATGTAAAAGGCTTCGTTAGTTGTGAATAATTACTTTCGTGATTTAACTTCTCTATTATTTATTGATTAAACGGATTTTTTGACTTTCTCTGATTTACATTATTCCCGGTTATTTATACTGTTGTCAACTTTTCAACCTTCACGAAGGAATTAACGATTTTACATTTTTTTTGTACAGTGCTCCGCTTTATCTAGAGAATGTGTTCCAGACTGGAACTTCCAGTCAGAAGACCGACTAGATTTCAGTAACTAGAACCAATCTCAGAATGTATATTAAGTTGGTTGATTTCCCGTCAACAATTTTCTTAGAATTGAAACAAACTTTTTAGGAATTCTGAAAAATCTATTTCAGTCAAAACCATAGCCTATGTAACATGAGGTTGTGCATAGGTTAACTAAAATTTGATGCAAACATAAAAGCCAATGACCTATTCGTTATAGAGTTCCGGGGTTAAATACAGATTTTTTCCAGTCTAGAATTTCAGCACCCTGAATTTATCACTATTTNAAATTTTGTATTTGTATTTTATAAATCACATTTCAGAGATAATTTAAAACTTGACAGATTTTTTAAAACGACCCTCAGATTTTTTTATAGAGCCGCACGAAGTATGCGGTAGTTGAAATCGTGTAAAGAGATCGAAGAATCTAAAGGATGAGTACAACAAGAATGTGCACATATATTGTATAACATTAAATCATTATTTTGTCGGAATTTAAATTTTTGAGAAAAATAAAACGAAATTAATAATTGTGTCATCATTTCAAACAGCTTTTTTGAGAAAAGTCTAACTGGTACACAACGCCCTGACTGGTACACTTTTTTCAGGTCGGTCAAGGTGTCCTTATCTGGTACTGTCAAAACGTTTTTTGAACTAATTTTTATGAGAGCCGCCAATTAGAAGTATTTTGTTTAACATGGTTATCATTATTTTGAATACCTATATTGTGGCCAGAAACCACTCGAATTAGAAATAGTCATCAACTAAAATATGTATTTTATTCAGTGACAATATTCAGAAAATGGGGACATTTAAAATGCATTGGATTTTGATCTCATTTTAGAAAGAGTAGCTTCGGCCATATCGGCACGTTCCTCAGATTCGTCTAGGTCATGTTGAAGTTTTCTGTATTTGGTCATGTTTCCATTCGCAGATTCTTCTCCTTCTTCAGCTAATCGTTTAAATAATTTGACCTTGGTCTGGAGTTTATCAGCTTGATCTTGGATACGTCCGAGGTTTTTCTTGTCTTCTTCACCAGAATAGATGGTCTCCTTGACTTTTCGTTCCATTTTACGGACTGCTTTTTGGCTGTCAACTCCTCTTCGTCGCTCGTTTTCGAGTTCCGATTCAAGTTCTCGGAATCGGCCTTCAAGTTTTTGAACGTGTTTTTTACCTCCCTTAAGTGCAACCTGTTCTGCATCATCAAGTCTAGCCTGAAGCTCCTTGAGAGAATTTTCCTGGTTTTTCTTCATTCTCTCAAGATGAGAAGATGAGTCTTGCTCTTTCTTAAGGTCTTCAGCCATACATGCTGCATCGTTGATGGATTTCTTGGCCTTTTCTTCCGCGTTTTTAGCTTCTTGAATAGCTTCCTCGACTTCGTTGGCAATAGCAATTAGTTCTTGCTCGAGCTTGCGCTTTTGATTTGCAAGAGCGGTGTTTTGTGTATGTAAGAGATTTGCTCGTTCGTTAGCTTCCATAAGTTCTTGTTCAGCACCTTTTCGGCCCTTATCCGCTTGTTCAACAGCAGATCGAAGTTCATCAATTTCAGCTTGGAGAAGGTTGACTCGTCTATCGGTGACGGCCGCTTGCTCCTTGACTTCATCTAAGACTCGGTCAGATTCGTCACAAGCCATCTGTGAGTCCTTGATATTACTATGTAAATCCTTGTTTTGTCGTTGAGCATCACCAAGTTGTCGGTTAGCGTGGGCGAGTTGGATTTCAATATCAGAAATATCTCCCTCAAGCTTCTTCTTGATTCGAACGGCTTCAGATCTTGATCTGATTTCGGCATCAAGTTGAGATTGAATAGATTCGACGGTTCGAAGAGCGTTTTTGCGGCTACTATCGATTTCCTCGTCCTTTTCTTGGAGTCGTCGTTCAGACTCTTGTTTGAGCTGACTCAATTCCATTGTAATTCGAAGGGATTTGCTTTTTCGGATTCGACTGCAGCTCGGAGTTTCTTCAAGAGATGCAGCGAGTTCATTACGTTCGACTTCAATGGCTCGCTTGGCTTTCTCTAATTCTGACGAAGATTTAGCACCTTCGGCTACTTGATCACTAAAGTCAGCGATTTCTTCTTGGATCTGCTTGTTCTCACGTTTAGCTGATTCGAGAGCGTCAATTGTTTCCTCATAGGTATTTTTCATTTTGAAGACTTCGTTACCAACATCTCTGGAATCCTTTTGAGAAGCCTCCAAATCACCGGTAATTTCATCAAGTTTAATCTTATTATCTTCAATGACCTTGTCAAATGATCTTTGCTTCTTCTCAAGAGCTCCAGCAGCAGCGTTGGCGCGTTCTAATTCTACAGTCAAATCTTCGATTTCACCCTGAAGTCGACCCTTAGATTTTTCGAGGGATCCGCATTTAGCCAAAGCAGCTTCAACAGATTCTTCGGCTTCGCCAAGTCTGACGGAAAGCTTTTTCTTGGCGTCTTCGAGCTCTTCAGTTCGTTGAACGGCATCAGTCTCGTACTTAGTTCTCCATTGTGCTTGCTCAGAATTCGATTTAGAAAGTTGTCGTTGAAGTTCATTTTTGTTCTCGACTTCTTCGTCATATTGCTCCTTTAATAGTTCGTGATCGTGTTTTGCTGCCTGTACTTGGTGGAGAAGTGCATTCTTCTGCTTTGCTTCCTCCTCGACGACTCTTTTGTATTCATCATTAGATTGGTTAACAGATCCTTTTTGTCGAGTAAGTTGACCGTTGATTTGATCTTTTTCTTCAAGGGTTCTTTTAAGCTCGTTCATTTCAGTGGTCATGCGTGCTTTAGAGGCATTGACATCAGAAATGTGTTTATCTGATTCATCAACTTTTTGTTTCATGTCAGAGTATTGGTCTTCAAGGGATCTGCAGTTCTTTTCATAAGTAAGCTTAGATTTGGTCAAAGATTCGATAGTGCTCATGTAATCATCAGATTCCATTTTCAACTCCGATTTTTCTTTTTCAAGCTTCTGTTTGACTCTTTGAAGATTATCGATCTGCTCGGTGCTCTCGGAAGTCATATCAGCATGCTTCTTTCGCATTCCACTCAGAGTGCCTTCATGGGCAATGTTGTGTTCTTCAAGATCTCGTTGGAGTTTGCACAACTCAGCTTCTCGTCGCTTGTTGATTTCAATTTGAGCTTGAGTCTGACCGTTGCCTTCTTCAAGACGTTCGGCTAATTCTTCGAGTTCTCTGGAAAGATCTGATCGACTTTTCTCTGATTTAGCCTTGGCAGCTCGTTCGGCTTCAAGTTCTTCTTCAAGTTCTTCAATTCGAGCCATTAATTCCTTGATTTTCTTTTGGAGCTGAGCAACAAGAGCTTGCTCATCTTCAAGTCTAGTAGCCAATTGATTGTATTCGAATTCTGCTTTCTTTAGTTTTTCATCAAGTCGCTGCTTGTCGTTTTCAAGATCCATAATTGTTTCTTGAGCAAGTCGAAGGTCTCCTTCAAGTTTTCTCTTCAATCGTTCAAGATCCATTCTGGATCTTTTTTCGGTTTCAAGAGATTGCTCAAGATCATCGGTTTGTTGTTCGAGCTTTGTCTTTTGCTTAGAAAGCGAGTTAACTTTGTCTTCTTCAGCTTGAAGATCATCAAGAGCTTGTTGATGAGCTTCTTGAAGAGCTTTTTTCTCCTTGAGCAATTTAGCTACAAGGTCTTCAAGGCCGCTAAGCTCGTCAGTTTTTGTACGAACATCAGATTCAACAGTCGTCTTCTCTTTTTCTACTCTACCGAGAGTAGATTCAAGATCATCGATATCTTTTCGGAGTTCTTTGGCCTCGGTTTCCAACTTACGTCGTTTAGATTGAAGATCAACATTGATTTCTTCTTCATCCTCAAGTCGTTCTTGAAGTTCTTTAATTTTGCCGTCGAGATCGATCTTTGATTTTGCCATAGATTCGTATCTGTCTTCTGCATCTTGAAGAGCATC
>SCLH01000153.1:178785-203795 GCA_004367855.1 Oikopleura vanhoeffeni
ATTGCTGCATTTTTTGAAAAATACATTTTTGATGAATGAATAGGAATTCGTCGAAAAATCGCAAATTTTTATTTTTCAAATATAAAGACATTTTTTCATAATCATCGTCGTAGCCATTTATTCTGCGTTGAATTTCATTTAATCGGATTAGATCGGATTGACCCGATTTGATTGGATCGAGCTTTTTCGATCCGATCAAGTTTTCAAACTCCTCAATCCGATCAGGTCAATCCATGTTGCAGAAAAAAAATTAAAACTAACAAAACTCACTTTAAATAAATAAATTGTCTTTATACAACTGTATTTGAAAATTTGCAATTTTAGATTTGTCGACGTATTACATTCCCGACGAATTAATAATAATTTATTTTTTATCGACGTTCTGTCTTTAATTATTTGCTTTGAAAATTCGTAAGCGCATAAAATCATCAATTGAAAAAAAGGTGTGCAATTAAACATTTTTTATCAAAAAAATACAAATTTTGAATTAATTTTAGCAAGATAACGGAAACGCTTTCAATGCAAAAATAAAAAATATACTCTAAAAATAAAGTATTTCGTAAATTTTGATCTTTAATGAAATTCGAAGAATTTTGCGGTATCAGATGATTAAGATTGAATCCTTCATTATGATGAAACATTAATTACGAAAAGTAATCACTGCATTTTCCGACACAATCTTTATTTTACTCTCACTTCTGATGATGGCTTTTGCCGAAACGTTAAATAAATACCTTTTTTAAAGGAAAATCAAATAATAAACATTAATTTCATTGTATATGTCCGGATACGCAATTTCTATGAAAAATTTAAGACAATTTCTTGTAGATTTTTAAATTAAGACGATCAAATAATGGTCGACCAAAAATTTTCATTCCCATTTTTTCAAATTTTCGAAACTATTTTGAAAAATGCTCATTTTATGATGTTTGAAATATTTTCTTACCATCGAAAGGTTCCGATCGGATTTGCAACAGAGTCATATCATCCAAACGAAGATATTGGGCGGCAGCACCCGCTGCTACTGGATCCCACGATACCATTTTCTAAAAATTAATATTTAGGTTTTTAATTCAAATTGAATAAGTTTCAGGATATACCGTATACGAATGGTTTAAAACGATAATAATCATGTTATGAACGCCAAATGATTATTTCATAAAGGCAAACTTTTGGTAATTTCATTTTCAAGCGAATAAAAGACTTGTTAGCTTTTGAAAAAGGAGCTTAATTTAATTTTCATAATTTGGCAATAATAATAAATAATCAAAATCTGGGCTTCACATAAGTGAAAAACGTTACTGAAGCTTTGCATTTTTATAATCAGTATAACTTGCTATGACTGTTGAGTTTTTATTTTTATAAGGTTTGAGCGGACCCAAATAGAGAAGGCTATTCTTTTTCCTTTGCTCTTTTTGATCGGGCCCTAGAGTCTAGGGCCCAAACCTGGTGCTGCAAAAGCAATAAAAAATTAGAAACTCAACCAGTACGAATAAAGTAAATTGAGCGATCATTATGAGAATGGTCATGGAAAATCCAGTTATAGGTGCATCCCTTCACAAGCTAGGCTCAAGATGTCAATTTTTATTCAAAAATAAAATCGCTAAATGCAAGTGAACAAACTTAAGCTGGTTTGATTTTATTTTAATGCAATAATTATTTTTAATGTCAAACTTAACCAATTTTCGTCTCATTGAAGTGATTTAATATCCTCAAATCAATCAGCAATCGGGCCAAATATTTTTTTTTAATTTTTTCTGATAGCTTCGAGCAGACCTGGTTTCCTAGTGAAAGTTTTTGACCAACCTTAAAAATTCGATCCCTGGTTCAAAAAAATTATAATATAAAACAAATGGTCAGAACAAGTGATACGCCATTAAAAAATCGAAACTGAATCGTATCATATTAAGTCTATATTGAAACTTTGTGCATCGATTCTATTTCCTGATATAAAAATGAAACGATGAACAAAAAAATTTGCCAAGACTTCTTGTAAAATATTGCTCATTTATCTAGCCTTGAGGTATTTACAAATTAGATCGATCACGATTCCCAGATCTACAAAGCGACTTTTGTTTCATTTTGAACTTTAAAAAAATCGATAGAAATTGAGATTTTTATTTGTCTTAAAATTTTCTAAAGTTTTGTCTAATACCCATATCAGGTCACTCCCGGTTACTTGAAAATCTCGAATTTAAAAAAAAAAATTTCAAAAAATATATTTTAGTTTTTTGCACGAAATCATTAAGATTGACAAACTCGAATTTCTTCCATCGCTCTTTGCCTCTATTTTGGCATTCACCGTTGAAATGTGACGACATGTCGCCACAGCCTAGTAATCAGAGAAAATTTCCCTGATTATGTACTTCTTTAATAGTTTTTAAATTTATTTCGTATGCCCTTATCATGAGTTTTATTCTTTGATTTCTCGGAATGAGACGATTAGCTCACATTATTATTGCCCGAAAATTGAAAAATATTTTTGGAAAAAAAGAGTCGTTTTGTGCACCCAGGGATCGTAATCGATATACAAAAGACGTATACCTTGGCAAAGCTTTAAAATTACGTGAAAAATCTGTAATTTTATTTTGGAAATGTCACCCACTTGGGATTTTCAAAATTTCCTTAATTTTAGCTTTTCTTTGACCATAATCTAATTACTTTTGTAATTTTAAACAAATTTGTTAGTGATCGTGAAAAACCTAGTTGAAATAACAGTATACCAGGTGAAATATTTTGCTATCAATAATAGGTTTTTACAACGTTTACTACTGTATTAGTTGTTCGCTTCCATCAATTTTCAGCTTAATTACTCAAAAAATTTCGCACCGTTTGAGAAAAACAATTTTGTCTTACCTTTATTTGAGGGTTTTGAGCTCAAATGAGAATGATAAAGAAGTGAGAGTAATTTTCAAGTTTTATAGCAGAAGGGTGCTAAAACGCTAATTATTCAACATGCATTTCTCACCCAAGTCGAATATTAACACTTTTGAGCGAATGTTTAACCACAGAATTTCGACAACTTTCTCTTGCTTTTCTCGAACCAAAAATGCACATACTGTAGTCAAAAAGGCTTATGGGTGGATACCACGATAGGATATATTTTTCGTAACGAAAGTGACACTTTATGAGTAAATTATGATGTCCATTTAAATTATGGCCTCTGTTAAAAGTCTTTCGAGCAAGATATTTCCAAACAGATTGCAGCATCCAACAGTCAAAAAAACTTAATGACTAATTTATTTTATTTTTTGCCGGAAGTCCGGTGATACCGGAAATAAATCGGTAGAAATTTAAAATTTTGATTCTGAGAAAACCGCACATATCTAAAATTTAATTTAAAAACATTTAATACAACTTTGTGTGCCAAAAATTTATGCGGACTTTTTTTTTGTAACTTGACACCTCTCAAGGAGTCAAATAACAGTTTTTAATCTTTTAAGCCAAAAAACCTGTTGACCTTAAAATATTGCTACCTGGATAGCTTCTCAAAAAAAATTTTGCCAAGAAATTTGTTGCCATATGAAACCTCTAAACGATTCAAATTACAAATTTCCAGTTTTCTTTAACTTTTGGGTGTCAAATTACAATAAAATATTGTCAAATTCATTCACAAATTCAGTTAACCAAATTTATTATTGGATTAATAAAGGCACACTCTTTAAAAGTATCAAATTTAAGATTTTTTATTGCTCCATCACGACATTCTGTTCCGATGACCTTGAAAAAAACTCACAGTATAATTGGACAATTTTTATTCGATTATTATCGTTTGTACAGTAAAAAATGTAATAATTGATGTTTCACTGACAATAATTTGGAAACATTTAATTTACTTCGATATCTGAATAAAAGTGAGTTTGATTTTCTTTTGTGGTAGGTTAAAAATGCGGTTACCATCAACCAGTGGTAAAACCGGTTTTTTCAAATATCGTTTCTTATTTAAGCGCAAAGGTTCTCAATTTAATAAAACAAAATTTTATTCAAAATCTGGTGTAAAAACAGTTTTCCATCAATATCGATGAAAAAATCATCCTGCCAGGCACACTGCTGGACGGTTTCTTCGAAAAAACAAGATACAGGAGGTGATTATTTGAAGAACACATTCAGTTTTTGCAAAAAACGTGTGATTAAACTACTCAGGGGTATTTTAACTATTCAGGGCTTCACCAATGTTTATCCCCTATTCACACTTTTGTGAATATCCCGGCCCTACTACTTAAAAACGCACTACGTTTCCTAATCAAGGCCGGGATATTCACAAAAGTCTGAATAGGGGATATATAAATTTGACTTCGATTTTCAGCTCCCTTCTAGGAGTCCCTAGTTTTTTCACTGGCAATTTCGGGCCGAATCAGTGTAAGCGGAGAAAACCAGGTTTATTGATGCGGACAAAACGGGATTTCAAGACGCTTTGAAAACACCCGAAGTACTCATAGGTCACCAAAAATCAAATTTGCCCAAAGAATGTGCGCTCAGGTGTGCTTAAACGACTCACTCAATGTTCTTGTTATTACTGAAAATATGAGAAGTCAATCTGAAGCAAAATTTTACGCTTGAATTTAACTAAAAAGTACTTCAGCCTGAAAAACATAAATTTTTGATAAACGAAGAAGGCGATTTTTCGCGACAAAGAACAGCGCCAACGAGTGGTCGGACCAAAAATGATTTCAATGAAATTTTCAGCGTCAAAAACTATCCTACGTCCTTAATTTTCAGATCGGCAGGACTTTTTTTATAAAGTACCTATTTTTCCCGGAGGCTTGAAGTAAAAAATTATTATTCTAATAAACGAAAATAAAAAAAAATAAAGTCGAGTTGCTCAACGCCCGAATCTCGTGTTTTCTTCAAAATAATTCACTTTGACAATTTTCTCGGACTGTTTCGCGATAATATGAAAAGTTTGAAAAGCCAACGCTAAATGAAAGTTTAAATTTGTTTAAATAGTGCCCGGCTACCTGAGTTAACACGTCTATTTTGATGAAACAAAGTTGATAACAACCGCTCGTAAAGTAGTTATTTTGTCCATAAAGTTCACTGATTTATTTTTAACAATGTCGCTTGTCTGTCAAGGTTTTTTCTTAAGGGCCTCGGTGCATTTTGACAGATACTGATATGGTCTCTTGATGAAAAACTTTTCACTGGATTAATATATTCTTCCCAATATACCATCAAAGTGATGAGTTATAATCCAGGCAACTTTTGTAACTAGCGAATTTTTGTATTATGGCTTTTTAAAAAAAATTTTGATTTCGAATTTAACTTTTCGAATTCCAGAAATTATGAGAAATTGTGGATAAAAGTTCTAAACATATTGAAAAAATGCCTTATTTTCCGTTCAAATTTTTTTTTCAATATTTGTTTCAAATCAACGAAAAAACTCTAGAAAATGGCTACTTTAACTTTTAGACTAGGTGACCACATATTTTTTATATCCTCTTTGAAAAACCTTATGACATTGTTTAGTGATTTTTGGTCAAAAATAATCAAAAATATTTTGAAAATTTCTCCCATTTATACTTCAAAAATTTTTAAACTAATTTTTTTGGAATTCTTAGCCAAAAATAATACGAATGGTTACTTTCACTATATTTAAATATACTTTCGTTTTGTTTCTTCGCTCTTGTTTATACTCTGATTGCGCGAAATCTAGTTTAAGCCCTTTTTAATCAAGAATAAAAAAATATTTTACCAAGACTTGCTAAATTGGTAAGTCGACCTGTCGACCATTTCAAATTTAATAAATTAAACTCATAAAAAACATATTTCTTTCGATATGCTAAAAAATCGTGCTTAAAAATCGTATGAATTTAAAATAAATAAATTTTCATTGGTCGACAGGACCGTTTTTTAGGGCTACTAATTAATAAAATAAAAAATTTTGGCTGTAATTTAGACACCTTCGATAGAAAACGTGCGTTTTTTGAGTGTTTTTTCAAAAGACGATTTATAAAGTAAAAATAATCAATCTGAAGAAATTTAGATTATACAAAGTAAGCTGAAAAGTGGCAACTTGTGTTTGAAAATTTTTTTATACGAAAATGTTGAAGTGGCAAAAACTTTTGCATCAAGACAAAAAAAATTGAAAAAGGTCAAATCTGTCAAAATGCACCGAGGCCCTTAAGCCGAACACTTTACGCGTTTGGCGATTATGTTAGCTGCAACCCGAATAGAGGGAAGGCACAATATTTTTCAAAAAAATAGGCGATATCCTTTTCTCAACCTAAGTCCATCTAAAAATACTTACTATCTTTATAGCGCGTGTTCGAATCCCACTAATGTTGTCTCAGTCATTGTCTTGAGTATGATTATAGTCAAGGGTGCTTGATATAAGGACCGCCAAAGTTGATCGGTGTGTAATAACTTACGAAATCAGTAAGACAATCACTAATACAACATAAGTGGGATTCGAACACGCGCTATAGACATAGTAAGCATTTTTATGATGGCTTTAGATTAAGAAAAGGATATCCTTTTCCCAACGGAACTCCATCTCAAAAAAGTTAGCTATCTCTATAGCGCGTGTTCGAATCACACTGATTTTGTCTAAGTGATTGTGTTAGTGCTTGCTTGAGTGATTACACACCGATCAAATTTAGCGGTCCCAATATCAAGCACCCTTGCCTATGATACTCAAGACAGTCACTAAGACAACATCAGTGGGATTCGAACACGCGCTATAGAGATAGTAAACGTTTTTGAGATGGAGTTCCGTTGTGAAAAGGATATTGGGCATTTTTGTTAGAAATTTTGATCTGTTTTTTCTCTCCAGCGACCTTTCAGTATATAATTGACTCGGAATTGCTGATACATTCATCTGAAAGTTGACCTCAAGGATTCTGTTCATAGTCTTTTTAGGTCATAATGATGAACTTGAGATTAACCTTAAAATCGACCAGTTTTTCCTCTTGAGCAACTTTTCAGTATATAATTAAACCAAAGTTGCTAATGAATTCATTGGAAAGATAATCATTTTGGTGATACTATCGAATGAATTCGATGACCTTGAAATTGACCTTAAACTTTGACCAGTCATTGTGGTTTACCAGGTGGTCCTTGTGCTCTAAATCTCCAAACCTCAAACAAAAAAGGTTTAACTCCTGTTTGCTGAGTAAAAAAATAAATTCTTGATTAGCATGTTTCAGAGCTGGCTAACTTCTGCTATGAAAATTGAAATTTATGAAAAAAAATAAAAATCTGGATTATGAATTTTTTTTAATTCTTTTGTTCAGATCTGATTTCGATGAACTTTGTATGAAATTAATAAGGCAGTGTTTGCTATAAAAAACGGATTCAAAGATATTTTTGTGCAGTTTCAAATAAGATAAATTTTTGATTCAGACTGCAACGAAAATGGATAAATTCTTGAAAATTTTGGCCAAGCTAAAACTTTCCAATAATTTTGATATCAGAAGAAATTAAGAATAAACTTTCAGATATATCTGTATGACTTTATAAAGCTCACTTCAGGCTCTATTTTCTCAACTGAAAACATTTTCGACTAATTTGAGAAGCTTCAAAAACTCCTGGCGGAAACCCTTAATGATCTTTTGAATTTTTAGTCAAGAATTACGAGCTGTTGATTACCTCAGAGAGCCTGCCGGTAGATAATCTCGTTCTTATGATTAAATCACTGTTTTAGCGCGATTAATATTACTAAAAATGGAAAGAGCCCTAAAAGAGTTATATTAACACTCAAGGTTACCATTACCACTTGTTTTCTACCTTTGACCTTTTTTTGAAGAATTGAGAGTTTCAATTTGACACCCAACTTTTTGTGTGAGATGATCAGTCTGATTTTCAAGTTTTTCGCAATTTCAGTAATTCACTTGAATCATCACAAGAGTATGACTTTCATAATTTTTTTTCACTTTGGTTACCTGCAAAATCGTGTGTTTAAAAATTTAAAAGTGTTTTTTCGGGTTGAAATATTGAATTTTGGAATTTGGTATAAGGAAATAAAATGGTCTCCATCGCTTAATTGACCGAGATATCTGGTTGTTTAAATAATTCACGGTGGTCAACAATTACCTGTAAATTACTGTATTATACGGTATTACTAATACCCCATGCAGCATGGGCCATGCTACCGATGCTACTCCATGCTACCGCAATTCGGGTGTTTTGTACTCTGATCGAGCAATTACGATTTTTTATTTTAAAACATTTTTGGTTCATTGCCGCTAGGAGGAAGTCATTTTTCACAAAAACGTGACTCATACGGTATGAGTCATACCCCCAATAAGCGACCACTTTAGGTATTTTTTTAGGTCACCCCACCCTGGTCATGACGATTACGGGAAACCCATAGGCGATATCGAGAAACGGTTTTTTGTATTTAACTGCCAACTAAAAAAGCTTAATGGAGATTTTTTTCTTTTTCACCGGACTACCGGTTCACCGGTAACCGGAGATCTATTATATAGGCCTCCCGAGCAAAAAATGAGGTACCCGATAGCAAGGTCGTTGAGTTCTAATAAGATAGGTATTAACATAGTTTTTGGCGCTGAAAATTTTGGCTTTGAAATTTTTTTGCTGCCATCCCTCGGTGGCAAATTTATAAAAATGAACTAACATAAAAATTTTACTTTTCGGTTGATTTTAGAAAAAAAAATTGGGGCTCATCGAGATTCGAACCTACCAAACAATTACATTCCGGTTTAAATCCGGTGAACCGGATGTCAAATCAACTTAATAAAATTTTTCAATTGAGCTTTTTTAGTTTGCAGAGGAATGCAAAAACCCGTTTCTCGATATCGCCTATGGTTTTCCCGTAATTGTCATGACTAGGGTGGGGTGACCTAAAATCCTACCTAAGGTTTGATATTAAATGGAACCGAAATGTTTAGCTTTTGAAATAATGTCCTCAGTAAGGGGTACTGGTCGCTGGAATTGTTTTTTCTCGCTAAAAACTTGGCCAATCAGGGCTTCAAGGATATTATTTAGATTAGCCAGTTTGTAGATCTAGCCTTTAGCTTGCTTCAGAAATGTGTCAAAACTTTTTTGTATGCACACACTCCCCGACACATTAGCGACACAAGAGGACCTAAGCCAAAATGGTTTATCTATCTCCTCCTAGGTTTTATTTCGAAATAAACCTCAATTTTATCATAACTTGTATAATTAGTATTTAAAACTTCTCTAATGCATTTTTGTCGATAAGTGCTATATTTTTTCTAGAATATGCGATAAATCAACGTTTTTTGGACTTTGCTCAACGTAAAATCAATCTCCTCCTAAGTTTAATTTCAAACGTCACTCAAATTTTACCTGAAGGTAGTTCGAAACAAACAAAAAATCCACTAGAGCGTTTTTATCAAATTTCGATCCCAAACTCAGAATATGAATTTTTGAGGGTCACGTGAAAAAATTTTTGAAAAAAAATGTGCTTCGATTTTTCTTGAAAGTAGGCCGATTTTGACGTTTTAGTTGCTAAATTAAAGCAAACGTAATTTTTTTAGTTCATTTTAAAAAAATTACTTAGAAAAAAACGCGAAAATTTCGAAAAATTTGTATTGATGATTTGGTCGATAGTACACTTTGTTATCACCCCGGGTCATTTTGGAGCATTTATTATGCCCCTAAGGACCCATAAAGCCAGCGACCAGTACCTCCTTAAAGTGAATTTTAAGGGAAAGTACTGAAATTGCGAAAAACTTGAAAAATCAGACTGATAATATCACGCAAAAAGTAGGGTGTTAATTCATTAAAAAGGGTTCAAAGGTAAAATACAAGTGTTAATGGTGATCTTTAGTGTTGATATCACTCTTTCTGGCCTCTTTCCCGTCTTAGTGATATTTATTGCGCTGAAAACAGTGCTGCGACTTCTATGGGAGCATGAAATCACAAGAACGAGCTTATCTACCGGCAGGCTTTCTGAGGTAATCAACAGCTCATAACTCTTCACTGAAAAGTCCAAAAGCCATGTTAAGGGTTACCGCTACGAATTTTTTGAGCTTCTGAAATAAAATCAAAATGTTTTCAGTTGAGAAAATAGAACCTTATGAGGGTAGTGGTCGCTGGTTTTATAAGACCTTAAGGGCATTAAACATAGTTCAAAATGACCTGGGGTCACCCCAGTGGGGTGATAACAAACTGTACTACCTAATCATCAAAAAATTTTTTTCGAAATTTTGCGGTTTTTTTAAGTATTTTTTTGCAAAATGAACTTCAAAAATTACATTCGCTTTCATTTAACAACTAAAACGTCAAAATATCATCTTGACGTTGGCCAACTTTCTGACCAGTGTTTCAGTGCCCTTTTTTTGAGCCTACTTACAAAAAAATCAAAGCACTTTTTTTTCGAAAATTTTCTCGTGGGTCCTTAAAAAAATCATATTTCAAGTTAAAGGTTGAATTTTCAAAAAGTGCTCGAGTTTATTGTTCGTATTTGTATGAGCTTGTTTGGAAAGAAAACGAATGAATTTGAAATAAATTCCTAGGAGGAGATAGTTTTTCCGACGGATAATTACCAAAAAACGGTGATTTTTTGCATATTTAAAAAAACCAAGAGCGAAATTTAAAATTTTGACCGAGATTAAGTTTTGCTTACCACTTTTACAAGTTATGTCAAAATTTCAGATAATTCCGACATAAAACGTGGGAGGAGATAGTTTTACCATTTTGGCTTGGGTCCTCTTGTGTCGCTTATGTGTCAGGGAGTATGTGCATACAAATACGTTTTGACACATTTCTCACGCAAGCTAAAAGTTGGATACACAAACTGGCTAATCTCGATTATATCTTCAAAGCCCTGATTGGCTAATATTTTATCGAAAAAAATCAATTCCAGCGAACAGTACCCCCTTAAGTAAGCTCTATAAAGTCGTTTAGAAATATCTGAAAGTTTATTCTTAATTTCTTCTGATATCAAATTTATTAAAAAATCTTAGCTTGGATAAATACTTTAACCCCCTCTAACCCAAACGTTATTCGTGGACGCAAGATTTTTTCGATCGTCAAAACGAGATAAAAATAATAAATCCATAGACTTTTAACTCGAATGTGTCATAGAGTGCGCAATTATATTTCAAAAAATGGTTTTAGAGATATTATTTCCTACTTTTTCAGGGGATTTCGCCTGATTTTCGTAAAAAAAATTCTAGCGTAAATACGACACTGTGTCGTCGACACATAAAATTAACATTCTGGGAAACCAATTATAAAGAAATTATCTGAAGCTACTCATAGTATTGTTATATTTTTCTCTGAAGATTTTAAAAAAATAATTCATTATCATCGAAATTAGATTTTTAAAAATTATGATAAAAATATTTTATACCGAGTTTTACTGTATCATTTTGGTTTTGACATTTTTAAAACTTACAAAAAAAAAATTCTAGGATAAAAATTAAAAATGTCTTGTGACATATAATTTTGAACGTCTTTTAAAAACAATTTGAAAAATTTTTCTATTCAGCATATTTTTATTAAATTTCGAACTGTTAATTTTTAAACATCCACTTTGGCGGTGATAAGCAAAATACTGAAATTATGATTTGGCCGCTTTTCAAAACTCGTGTAAATAAATTCATAAAAAAAAAATTATCATGGAAAACATAATTAGACCGTAATTTTCTCAGCATACTGTTGGCTAAGTATTGTTGGCTAAGATAAAACAGTAACAATTTCACTGTAACTTTGTGCGGATTATCTTAATCGATAAGTTATTAACCGCAAAGGTGGGCGATAGACAACGTTGTTAAAAAATTAGTAATCGGACTGTGAAAATTATAATTTAATATGTCAGAAATGACATCATTGTCATACAGTATGACTCATACTACATTTATTGAGTGAGTCCTCCGTGTGAAATTAAATTGTCTAAAAATTGGGCCTGAGACTAATTAGGCTAAAAATAACTTAGCGAGGATCTCATCCAGCTCAAACGAGCGCAGTGTAGTCTAAGTAAATTTTCTAATTAAAAAATCGCAATTTTTTTATTGCAAAATGGACTCAAAAGACTTTTCGAAAAACTGGCTTATTTCAACTTTTTATTTCATTTTCAAGTCGAAAATTATTCAGAAGTTAGACTAAGACGAAAAATGACCTTTTAATTGACTCGCCATAAAATTTGAACCTATTAGCGAAAAAAAAATCAAATATATTTGATTGATTATTTGATTGATCACGATTTTTAAAATGTATTTGAAAGAAAAGTGTCTGCCGACATTTTTTGTACCATTTTTGGATGATTAAAAGTAGCTTGAGTCTTTCAAAAGACTCTGTGCCTCCAATGGTCAAGTGTATTAATAATCTTCTTTAAAAATATCAAAAATTAGAGTCCCAATAAAACAAGGAGTCCCAATAAAACAAGTGATCAGTTCCTTAGCTTTTTCAGGGGTTAATTAAGATATAAATCATCTTTAAAAGGGGTAAAACAGACTTATCATCTTTCAAAACTGTCGAATTACCGACGCTCTGAACATTCTGGTTAAGATGCTTTATCAATGATAAATTATCATATATTATAATTTACATTATAAAAATGTGTACGTACATTTGTATATTTCGAGAAGCGGAATTAAATTTAACAATGCTGTCAAAATTTTAATGATTTCACGACATTCCTTTAATACTTTTTGGATTATTTCATGTAAAAATTGACCCTTAATTTAAGAGAAAATGACCTGAATATTGTTTTTTGCGGAAGTTAACCGGAACTAAAAAAATTTTCAATTTGTTTATTAAATTGTTTTTCATTTAAGCCTTCAGAGGCACTTTAAGCTTTATTCTGAGGCTTCAAAATATCAAGACCATCAGACCAGTTTCGTCCATCAGACCAGATTCGGTCAACAAAAACACATACAATCTACTCAGAGGGAACCGCTTATTTTACGCAAACGATTCGTTATCTTTTTCAATAATGTTGATGGGACAGCCAATCACAGCCCCTATTACTCTCACAGTTTTAGCGGCGCCCTCTGAGTTGGTAGTACTTTAACAGAAGAAAATTAAATGAGTAGGCGCTCGAAGTGCTTTGACACTAAAAGTGTAATAAGTGTTTATGATTGGTCGATGAAAATTTGTTAATTCTACATAATGTAGATTTCTGATAATAAGGAACTTTCAGACGATTGTGGAAAAAATACATTTGGAAAGAAAACTTCGAATTAATTAAGTTTCGCATGTACTTAATAAATTGATATCAAAATTCGATATTCCATTGAAAATTGTCTTTATCCACCTTGTTAAGTTTTTTCCGAGCTTTGAATTGATGCAGATAATAAATACATTATAATATTTAGAATTAATTTCTTCCCCATTAGCAAAAATAATATATTTAAAAAAAATTAACCATTTATTCTTTCAAACACTTCTCTTTATCTTGGGATCGTTTTTTATTCTTATTTCGTCAAAAAACATTGTCCAATTTTCGGTCCCCCGGCTGCGTCATAATTGTGATGTAAGAAAATATAGTGACCAATCGAATCACATGATTGTCAACTTATTTTAAGAATCGTGTGATTTGATTGGTCACTAGCTTTTCTGACATCAGTTACGGCGCGTAGTGAGAAAACTTGCCAACAAACTATCTTCGGTATTTAAGCAAAAATGCGTTTTTCCGACCAGATCAAACAAAACAATTTGAAAGTTTATTTTTCGAATATTCAAGACAAACATTTTCCATATCAAATCCATCTTAAAAATTAATGCGCGTGTTCGTAATCTTTGTCTTTCTGATTGTCCGGAGATAACTTATATCGCCTTGATATTGGGTCCGCAAAAGTTGATCAGTTTTGTCAGAGCAGGGCAAAATTTGGACTGCACATATTTGAAAAATAGTAAAACTCGTCGGCAACCCTAATCGAAATAATATTTTGACTGTTTTGCAATAACAGGCGCGCCAGGCGTAATCAATAATTAGCGGGTTTAATTTTTATATTAATTTAATTTCGAGTTTTTATATGGTTATTATCGATCAAGTTTTTATAAGTTTATTTGCCGATGTTCATATATTTTGAAAAATAATATAACTTAGATTAACACAGTTACCCAGAGAAAACTTATATTATATACATATTATATTCTTCTTATTTAGCAACGTTTTGCATACTATAAAGCAGTCAATAGTGATATATCTATGACGCTACTTGCTACGCCTTTTAAGCCATTTATCGATTCGGAAACTTCCTCGGCCCTTTAAGTTATTTTTGAATTGAATATTCTTATTCTCACTCAAACCTGCGCCTTTGTGTATTAAAGCACAAGAAGTAAAATATTATGGAGAAGTATCATTTTGCCAAGCGTATATATCGAAACAAAACCTACAAAAGCTCCCTTTATTTTTAATTTTAGGAACTTAAAACAATTTTTCCTAAGACAAATTTATCAAAGTCAACTTGCAGAGGTCAATATTTCATTTAACAGTTATGGTATCTATGGTCAATCTTCGTCAAACTAATCTCAGATAACTCGACTACAAGCAATTCCAAAAACAATCAAAAAATTCAAAATTGAACACAGTCTGAGAAAAAGAGCTTGAAATATTAAATATTTGCTATTATTGAAAAGTAGAATAACTTCTAGAAAAAACTCGTATTACGGGGGTAGAATCCCTCTTAACACTTCTGAGAGTGATTTGAAAGAATGTAGTTGGGGAGCCAATTCCTAACACTCCTCTGAGACCCTTCTAGCCACTCATGAAGGCGCTTTACTCTTCTTTTCAGCCTACTATCTATGCAAATCACCCAAAAAGGTGTTTAAAGGGATATGCCGATCAACCAAAGAATTTTTCAAAACTTGCATCTACTTTTTAAAATTATTTATATCTTAAATTTATACATGGTATGTCTTTTAGTTTTCCTGTTAAAAACGTTCACAGTAGCGTTCCCGATTGAGCTTTCGGGTTTTCGGGAAAATTGCAATACTTTTGGGTGTGAGGGTTAATTCTAACTTGCGTAGAAAAAATTCACTGTATAGCAAATTCCCTTCATTTCATCTTCTGATATATTTTATTTCGTAATTCTTTGATTTTACTCATTATATAATATAATTTATATTATATAGATAAAAATAATATACATAATGTATATCTTTTTTTCAACCAAAGTGAGTCGTGAAAATTTGGGTGATCTCTATTGCGCGTGTTCAAATCTCATCAGTAGTGTCTTAGTGATTTCCTTGATGATTACGCACCAATCAAATTTGGCGCTCCAAATATGAAGCACCCTTGCCTATTATTATACTCCAGACAATCACTAAAGTTAGGGCGATTCGAACACGCACTATAAAGATTACCCTGAATTCAATATTTACTTTGGTTGGAAAAAGGATATGCATGGCATTCAGTTAGACGGCATTGAGTAACTGAATTTCAATTCTCAGTAATATTTCAAGGCGAAGGCTGAAGGTTAATAAGGCCATTTCAAAAAAATAGGTTTACGATAACCAAATAAATTGAAAATGACCTTATTAACCTAACTCATGGCTGTATGAATTTTTAATAGAATTTTAAAAAGATAAATTATTGATATTCTAATAACCATCTTATTATAACATAATTAATTTATTAAATTTCTGTTAATAATTAAAGGTTATCACAAAAAATAAAGAGAAATATGGTGACGGTTAACCTAATATTTATTTAATTCAAACCAGTACAGGCGAAATATTTATGTTTAATGCAAAATTACTTACATGTATAATTTGAAGTTTTGTCCTTGGTTTGTCAGAAATGATCATAAAATTATTACATGTTTTTTATAAAAACTTTTTTCTATTTTTTCATATTGTTTTTGTGAGTTTTTAGGTTTTATCTCAGTTAATTTTCTCGCTTATCAATCAAAAAACAAATTATACCAGTTTTAAGTGCGACCCCTAGATACGATACGATCTATTTTTTACACTCCCCTAGAATACGAGATCGATCTAATGTTTTTCACCCTCTAACGATCAGTTTCTGTTTTGCTTCTCTTATAAATCCGATACGATAGATTATTTGTATTCTAAACCCCCGCCCTAGATACATAGCGAATTACGATCCAGTTTTACACCCTCTAAGGGGGCATGCCAGCAGACGAGTTTATAACTACGAAAATAATAGTCGTATATTTTTTTCTGCTTTATATATGTTAGCTGAACCGATATATATGTTCAGCTTGTAAAATTATTTGTTAAAAAAATTAGCAAATTCATTTTGAGGAAAGATTGAGTTCGAAGTTTTTCATTTTTGCAAATCGTAAAATTCAAAAAAAATTCACAACTATATAAAAATTTTCTGCACCATTTTTTGTCTGCAACATGTTTTTCTGATCGTTTTTGAGAACTGATGAATAAAACTAAAAAAATAACCAACTTAATTTTTTCATGCATGTCTCATATTTTCTGACGTGCTGTTTGAAAAAATCAATAATAGTGTTTATATTTGTCAATTTTTGTCGACTTTTTTAGAAAAGATTATGAAACTTTTCCGCAAATCAAGTCCAAATTCTTAATTTAGTCGGTTTTTTGAATTCTCCTATTAAAAAATCAGCGCAGAACTCACTATAATGTTTTTGGTATCTATTTAAATATCCGTATGTCTAACTAATGAGTTGGTCGCGCGATTTTCATTTCTAACTATCGACTGAAAATTTTTAAACACTCGTGGTACACTCGATAAGTGCCATTTGGCATGTAGAAATATTTAAATTTATTGCTGGTCAAAATTTCAAATTAATAATTTTGGGTGTATAGCGCCATTTTATTTAGGATAGTAAAACATTTTTAAATATCAAACGCACATGAGGTCAATTTTGTATCTCAAAAAAGATGTTTTCTCTACTTTTTGCCATTTTTATTATCTCTATTTTTCATGGGAAAAAAACAATATTCAATCATCAAGGAATGGTTTTTAGATAAGCAACCTATCAAAACAAGACCTTTTTAGCGCGCATCACACCCAACCAATGTCTGAAGTGTAATTACTAATCGATCTTAAAAAAAAGATCTGTGAGTCCAGTTTAGTTCGAAAATGATGCTACCGTGAACAGTGTTTTTTTTATATCTTTCCAGATAAACAGTTTATGTAAAGAAATTAAAAAATAATGAACGTTTGCAAAGAATGGAACACTTTTATTGAAATAAAAACTAAAAAAATAATTTTCACCATTATTTTCTTTCATTATCGCTCTTAAAAAATGTTCCAATCTGCAGGACTTATGCGCACCCCCTTAATACCGATCCAGTATTCATCTTACCCCCCGCCTAGATTGACATACATACTGAATCCAGTTTAATTTTTCATAGCCGATCCATGGTGGCGTGACCGGATGCCGTTTAAGATTACCTAGATAACAATATAACTTCTATGAATTGACTGGTAAAAGATTTTAGCTAAAAATAAAATTAGACTCAGTCCAATAGCTGTCAAAATTAAAACACAAATTGTAAGATCCGATGTCTAGATTGATCAGGTAATAGTCCTTGTCTGATATAAATACCCGAGGGACAATAATGCTTAATCATCAATATTCTATAATAACAACATATGAATGCCATCAAAAATAAAGCTCCTGTGTCGGGGTCTAAGCAATTGTCTGTGACGTCGTTTAAATTCAATAAAAAATCAAAATGCCTCTTATGATCCACACAAAATACAAAGCAAATTTTATCCGGATTCGAGAAAAATGAACAGGGGAGGCCACAGTGGGCCGCCCACTATCGCCGAAAGTTTTCTCAAATATTTAAGGGGTTTTATGTGCATGTCTGATTTCAATTTGTCAGAGCTAGTTATGAAAATCTGTAGCTTGAGCAGTAATTCCGAAAACGCCAATTTGTAGACCTAGCCTTAATCTGTGAAATCAAAGGTCAAACGCAAATTTTGATACTACGCATCGTCACATAGTCGTAACAGGAGGTCATTCGTTTCGCAAATTCAAATCTATCTACTCCGAGAACATATACAAAAATTTGTTCAAAAGTTGACATAGTACGTGAATTAAGCGGACTAAGTTCGAAAAAGACGAGGATTTATTTCGATGACTGAATTGTTCCTGGCGGTCCATAAACCGACCGATTTTTGGCCGTTTTTTTCCAAAAGTTTTGGCTTTAAAATCTATCTCCTTCGAGGTTTAGTTCCAAATTCGTAGAAAACCTTTTTTCTCAAATTTCATTTTATACCTTAGGCTCCGAGCAAAAAATCACTACCCGATAAAAGGTGCTATGAGGTCTGTAAACTCTCAGACATAGTATAAGTTTTCTGACGGCGAAAATTTTCGGCAAAATTTGAAAAATTTCTGACACCACACACACCACTCCAGCACAACTCTTCCTATCTTAATGGTGGCTTTCTTTATTTCCAATTTACATGATCCCCAAATTTATATAAAACTTTTGTTTATGCTAAAATTGACAAATTTCTCTTCATTTGACTACCTTACAACCATCTTTACAATTTGTAACAATTTACCTATGTTTCTCTTGTCTAATTTAATCAGCGGCTCACTCTTCTCCGGGGTCATAAAGTGACTTTTGAGTGTATTTTATTTTCCAACCAATCGCTGTCGTAAAATTCAAAAATTTTCTGAAAAAAATTAATATAACCTTGAATCTTCACAAAATTTCCTATCAAATGGTCACTTTCATTCCTTACTCTCTCTCACATGCCTTCTCCGCAACTCGCTCAAATACCGTCGCTGCTGTTTCACACCAAAATCATGGAATCGCGCTCTAGACTCACCTGTGATCACTTCTACGCCCCATACGCTCGCACACACGTTTCCACAAAGTCGTGCTTGCGCCTTTTTGAAGTACCTCCAGAAATCATTGATTCACCACTCACCGCAGTTCTCCTTGCACCTCACACTTCTCGCGCTGCTACACCAGTGATCAGTCGTCAGTGAATTTTAAATTCAATCGGCACACGACACATCTCACGTTCTAATCACAAAAATAAGTTAGCTTTGAAAAAAAGATATACATTTAGCTTTTTTTTGAAAACCGAAAAACAGATTTCCCTGCAGCACCTCAAAACACCCGCTCACCCACCCGAGCTCGCGCTCCCCGCGAGCCGAACAAAATTTTTCCAAAATTTTCACCGTCAACAACTGCTCCTAACTGAAGTTTCAAATATCTCATAGACCTTTCTCACGCGCGCTCCATTTTTGCCGGGAGGCTACTTTAACTGAAAATAAATGATTTTTCGAAAAAAATTCACAAATTCGAAAAAAAACAATGTGCTCCGATTTTTTTTGGCAGTCACAACAGACACCGCACGTAAAATTTTAGCGCGCTCAATTTTAACAAAACCACATATTTTGACTGAATTCTGAAAAAAACCGAAAATTTCGAAAAATTTGTTTGTGAATTTGATAAGAAAAACATTTTGTAGACATCCCGACGCAACTCTTTCGCCTGCACCTCTCGATTGCTTTTAAGTCTTTCATACAACAGCGATATTGGCACTTTCGGCGAATATCATGGAGACATAAGTAAATAGTTTTCGTCTCAAAATGAAAAACGCGCCCGCGCGCTCTCGCACCATTACATCATAATTTCGACCACTCTCTTCAATTTTCGTCTACCACGCGCTCTAACAAACGCAATTAAACAAAAATTAAACATAGCTAGATTTGAGAAAATCAATTTTGGAATATGACGCACTCTTCAGGGCATCTGTAACTACCCACGCCTCACACCACGCCCACGCAATTCTTGGCGATATTGCCTCGTTTGGCGCGTTTTGGGGACTGAACAGACATTTCACCTCAAACACCACCTCGTGAAATTGCGTAGTTTTTCCTTCGCGCCGCCCACTCATCTCGCCACACTTCCGCAATATTGCCCCCCCTTCTTTTTCAGTTCATAATACCATGAACAAAAAATAAAAAATAGTTATTTTTTTTGCATTTCATTAACCACCAATTATTTCTTTATTTAAAAGCTGTTCTGGATTTAAAGTTCAAAAAACATTGTGGGGTTGTAATTTTTTTGCGTAGCTTTCCTTTATAACAGTGGGTGGGTCGTAAAGCACACATTGTTTTAAAAGCAACATTTTTGGCATATTATTTGTGTGCTTTATACTACCCACTTCGTAACTATATTGAAAATGACTAAATCGAACACGTCACCCTGAATTAAAAGAATTCAGATATTCCAATATTTATTTTCTTGGAAAATCTATTGTTCCAAATTCTATCAGCTAAAAAAATGTGAAAGAAATTACTCCTCCTCCTAGGCGATTGTTCTTTGAAAATCGGGCCCAAGAGCCTATCAAGAAAAGAGTTCGCCATCACGAAAGACAAAAAACGTACTTTTCTTTCATTTGTTAAAATAACCTTTTTTGTGACGGGCAATTTAACCCCTTTTTATACCAGATCATGGATCGACAGTATTAAAAAGAGTAAGGTGTAGGAACCGATTAACACAATTTAAAACACCACGAAAACATTATGGATGAAATACTTCAACCCTGTTCTGGAGAAATAAAATCTAATGGTGCTTCAAACCGATTATTTTGGAATATTGTCCGGTCAAACGTAAGTTAATGAGAAAATTTGGAAATGAAACGATCCTAGCCGACCATTTGAAAGGGTAAAATTTAATTGGAATAACCAAAAAATTACATTTAAAAAATGAAAAACTTTATTATCTGAAAAATGTATTCAAGCTTCGATTTTGATTCTTTTTACTGACGCGAATTAGTTTACATGAATTTGAGTTAATAATTCATGAAATTAATTACAACGAGTGAAACCTTATCGTACAACCCAGCTCAGCTAGAAAATCGTTTGGATAATGGTAACTTTTCGGGGTCGAGTTAAAAAAGAGCAAAAAAAATTTTTTTAATACAGCGGTGTAAGGTTTTCCTTCTTCTTTTTTCCCAAATTGGATACGACTGATTTCCGCCGTTTTGATTGTTGACATCTGAAAAGACGTAGCTTTTGCCTAAATTAAATTCGTTCTCATTAGCGTTTCATCCTCTCTAATTTGAAAAAAGAAGGCGAAAATCTACTACCTTTTTGTAATTTTTCGTGAAAATTAACTACTACTTATAGTAGCTAAAGGTTTAAATGTTGGAATAACGACAAATAGATTTGGGAATTTTGATTTTCTTTAATTTTCGTTTTAAAAAATATACAGCTAAAATGCTAAAAGAAATTGAAAGGCCGACATTACTTATAAATGAAAATAACACTTACAGCGAAGAGAACCCAGCATGCGCTGTCCCTAAATTATCGTGTATATCTTTTCCCACATCGGAACTCCACTCTCAAAAACCGTTTCTACCACTCTATAGCTAGCGTGTCCACCAATCGATTTTCGGCCAAAATCGACCTCTTAGGGTTATATCCACAATATACTGGTATGTGTGAAATTTATTGCGCGTTCTTTTGGGTAAAATTATTTTTTTTTCAAAAATCAATACGAAAAATCGCTAATATTTTGATCACGTGACGACCAATCAATTTTCCATAATTTTTTTTTCTTGGACTATAGATTCACCTCCAAGAGTTCACAGACATCCACCATTAATTCTATAAGTCCATAATGGGGACACGCTATCTATAGCGCGTTTTGGAATACCACTAATGTTGTCTTCAGTGATTGTCTTGAGCATGATTATAGCAACGGGTCTCTGATATGGGACCGCTAAATTTATCGGTGTCTATCACTCACAGCATCTCCAAAAGAAATCACTGAGACAACATCAGTTGGGGCAATTCGAACACGCGTGCCATAGAGATATTAAACGTTTTTGAGATGAGTAGTTGCGGAAAGGATTATTGCATTATACCCGGTCACTACGGAACTTATTGCCTATTAAAAAGAAATAGGGAATACACGTTTTAACAGAGACCCGGGATAATCATGGATATGACGGGAATATGCGGTCGTGTTCTGGCGTGATTGAAAGGTACCAGATTACGACACTCTACCCCCTTACAATAGTAAATTTCAACTTACTTCTTTAATATTTTACTCCGCAATGTAGTCGTGCGTCTCTCAAAATAGCGCCTCAGTCTTTCACTGACTCTTGACCTGTTTTGTTACAACCAATAGGTCCGAGCAAAAATGTCGGGTCCGTGCCTCGTTCCGTAATCTGTTCGGACTAAGGCTACATCGTCACGGGACACGGGCTACACACAGTGGTAATGAAAAACATTATTTCAACACATCATAACTTTTCGATTCAGACATTCAATTTTACCCCCTCAAAAAATGATTTATTGTCACCAAAATATACACCTCTTTTGAATCTACAATATCAAATTAATTTTTATATTATCCATCGTCAGTTACTTTTTAAAATTGGTTTTACATTTTTTACCCTTGCTCCGGAGGTTTCATACATGCATCCCATCTCGCACACCGCACTCATTCGACTTATAAATTGCATAAAATCTTGATCTTCAACTTTATACCATTATAATTTTAACGTACAGCAAGGTTTGTAACAAAAGCCTCGCTCTTTCGCGCTCGCGCGCTTTCTCACTCCCCTTTTTGCGCTAGGGTGAGCACAAATAGGGGAAAATGGCGATACGAAACATCCGGTCCGGCCTTGCCCTCTCACATACCCTGACGTACAGTTTGTCTTTTTTTTTCGTGGGAAATTGAACTGATGGTTAGGTAAAATCTTCTACACGAACTGAATTTATTTCTCTGTCGGTGTTTTCACCATCAACTCAAATTTAATAGGTAATTTAAAAGTTTCATCTGTATGAGGTATATAAGTGATGCATGAAAGGGTGCGCAGCGGGAACCCCTACAGACTGAACTAAAACTCCTGATAACATTAAATTTGGCTATCGGGGGGTATCGCCACCCCGAAAAAGACGAATTCCGAGCAAGAATTTTTTTGGGCCAATCTAAGTGGTCAGAAATTGAAATGCCGATTTAATTATTTTGACCGTCCATTTTTTTTTCCTGGCAAAAGGCCAAAAAAACTAAAAAAAAAATATTCATTATTTCCTTCGTAGTTTTCTGTCCACGATAATTTTTTCCGTTTTTGGTCTCAATTATTTTATTTACAAAATAAGAATTTGATCCGCTGCGCATTCCTACTGCATGCAAACAACCGACAAAAATATATAAATCAACTGTATTCCTTAATTTCCCGCTATAAAAACACATACTGTATATTCCGCCAAGCTGTTTTACTGTATAATATCGCGTGAACTTTAAAAAAAATAATGCGGACAAAATGATCTTATTTCTCATGCTCTTGTAATGATCTTATGCGAAATTAATTTTTATATATTTTTTGTTGTTACTTATTACTCGTACCGCTACAGACCATCTCAACAATTGAAATATAGAAATAGGTCTTTTGGATTGCATCTATTCACATAATTGTCGAATTGTTACATATGGCTTACTAACAGATTAAATGAAGGAAAAAAAGTGAAATGAATTGATATAAGCCCTTTATCCCCAAATGTTACTGGTGCCGGTAAACCTATCGTACGCACCCTTACCGTCACGAATGTTACCCTTCACGTACGATTTTTTGGAAAGTTTGACGAACACCCTTAATCCCGTACGCCCCTTATTCCGTACGGTANTTTTTGTGAGTTTTTAGGTTTTATCTCAGTTAATTTTCTCGCTTATCAATCAAAAAACAAATTATACCAGTTTTAAGTGCGACCCCTAGATACGATACGATCTATTTTTTACACCCTCTTAACGATCTAGTTTCTGTTTTGCTCTCTATAAATCCGATACGATACGATTAGTTTGTATTTAACCCCCCCCCTAGATACCATACGATACGATCCAGTTTTTTTACACCCTCTTAATACGATCCAGTTTTCATTTTACCCCCCCTAGATACGATACAATACGATCCAGTTTTAATTTTTCATATGCCGATCCATGGTGTGCGGTGACCGGCACTGCGGTCTGTTTAGATTACCTAGATAACAATAATTAACTTCTATAAATTGACTTTAAAAGATTTTAGCTAAAAATTAAAATTAGACTCAGTCAATAGCTGTCAAAATTAAAACACAAAATTAGTAAGATCCGATGTCTAGTTGATCAGGTATAGTCCTTGTCTGATAATAATATACCCGAGGGACAATAATGCTTTATCATCAAATATTCTATAATAACAAACATATGAATGCATCAAAAATAAAGCTTCTGTGTCTGGGTCTAAAGCAATTGTCTGTGAGTCGTTTAAATTCAATAAAAAATCAAAATGCCTCTTATGATCCACACAAAATAAAAGCAAATTTTATCCGGATTCGAGAAAATTGAACAGGGGAGGCCCACAGTGGGCCGCCCACTATCGCCGAAAGTTTTTCTCAAATAGTTAAGGGGTTTTATGTGCATGTCTGATTTCCAATTTTGCAGAGCTAGTTTATGAAAATCTGTAGCTTGAGCAGTAATTCCGAAACCGCCAATTTGTAGACCTAGCCTTAATCTTGTGAAATCAAAGGTCAAACGGAAATTTTGATTACTACGCCAATCGTCACATAGTCGTAACAGGAGGTCATTTCGCGAAATTTCAAAATCTATCTACTCCGAGACCATATATCAAAATTTGTTCAAAAGTTGACATAATACGTTGAATAAGCGGACTAAGATTCGAAGAAGAGGGATTTATATTTCGATGACTGAATTTTCCTAGCGGTCCAATAAACCGACGATTTTTGGCCGTTTTTCACAATTTTTGGCTTAAAAATCTATCTCCTTCGAGGTTTAGTTCCAAGATTCGTAAGAAACTTTTTTCTCAAATTTCCATACTGAAAATAATGATTTTTCGAAAAAAAATTCTAAAAATTTCGAAAAAAAATGTGCTCCGATTTTTTTGCAAGTAAGATCGAAAGAAAGCCAGTAAAATTTTAGCGGTCAAATCTTAACAAACAATATTTTTTGAATGAATTCTGAAAAAACGCGAAAATTTCGAAAAAATTTGTTTGTGAATTTGATCAGAAAAACATTTTGTAGACATCCCGAAGCAATTTGGTGCACTCTGATTGCCTTTATTCCCCTCACACCCTTTGACTATCTGAAGGCAAAAAAATTTTCGGGAGCCAAAACGGCGCAGAAATAACATCGTCACAGACCTACAATTCAATTAT